>VSMD01044677.1:0-28133 GCA_008750895.1 Mirza zaza | reverse complement strand
GAAGGGGGAGCAGGAGGAAGGGGGGGCAGGAGGAAGGAGGGAGCAGGAGGAAGGGGGGCAGGAGGAAGGGGGAGCAGGAGGAAGGGGGGGCAGTAGGAAGGGGGGGCAGGAGGAAGGGGGAGCAGGAGGAAGGGGGGAGCAGGAGGAAGGGGGGCAGGAGGAAGGGGGGCAGGAGGAGGGGGAGCAGGGGGGGTGGCCAGCCGTCTCAGGCCCGGGCTTTCCCCTGCAGGGATGAGGGCGGTGGGTGGGAGTGTCAGCTGTGGGCTGTGCTTCTGTTTGGGGGCTTGGAGTCAGCCTGGAGAGGAGTCTGGCAGGGCCTGGGGAGGACGGACACTGAGAGGGGAGGGTCCGAGGGGCGGTCCTCCAGTGCATCTTCCTGCCCCTCCTGTCCAGGCCAGAGCCGCCTCTGGGTGTTGTTTTAAAAGCCATCTTATTTTGGAGAATCTTGAACCCACGACAAAGTGGGCAGAGGAGAGTAATGACCCCCTGGTCCCGCCCACCACACCCCCACCCACCTTCCTCTCCCACGTTACTTTGAAGCAAGTCCCAGGCGTCACCTCCCGGTACCCAGGTGTATCTCAGCACGCCTCTGCAGAGGACGGCAGCGCCACCCAGCCTGCCCCACACCCAGGCTCCGGCCCGTTCGTGTGCGTCAGGAGCGCCAACACCAGCGCCCCGTGACCGAGCGAGCCTCTCTCTTCTTTTCTTTCTTCACTTTTCATTTTGAAATAGTTTCAGAGTTACCGGAAAGTTGCGGAAATAGTCAAAAGAATTCCCCTTCTACTCTTCACCCAGATTCCTCAAATATTAGCACCTTATGTAAGCACAGGACAGCGCTCAGAAGCGGGAAATGGATGTGGGCACGAAGCTGCTCTGGACCCCGCAGGTCTCGCTAAGCCTTGCGCTCGGCGGTCTGCTTCAGTCTGGAAGAGCCTCTTGGTCTTGCTTTAGCTTTTTTTTTTGTTTTTTGAAGAGTACTGGCCAGTAATTTTGTGGACTGTCCCTCCGCTGGGTTTGTCTGATGTTTCCCATGATTAAGTTTGCGTCGTGCATTTGACCAGGACCCCGCAGAAGCGACACTGCCCCCTTCTCAGAGGATCAGGTTGGGGGCACACGTCTGATGTCTCCACTACAGTCACTATTTTTGCCCTTTGTAATTCACATGTATATGCGGTGAGATAATTTGAAACTACGTAAATATCTTGTTTCTTTGCCTACTTGTGTTAGTATTCATTTATGATTCTCAGGCAAAACAATTATTCCTTAGGTGTTTACCAAACAGCTATTTTTCTATGTTCATCATTCCTTATATATTAACACGTGAAATTCTTCGGTGAGGAAGAGCTTTCCTTTCTGCCACATGTATGTATTCATTCATTTATCTCTTTATATCCATGTAGTCTCGTGGATTCTTATTTTATTCTATGGCTTATGGTTGCTATTATTATTTATTTTGTTATCCAAATGTCCCAGTTTGATTGCTGGGACCTCCTTCAAATGGCTTCTATGTGCTTTGGCCATGAACTTATTATTTTTAGAGCACTTCCTTGGTCTCTAGCACCAAAAGATGCTACAGTATCATCTTGTACTTCCTTTGCCTCTGCCTTGGAATGAGTTGTTTCTCTAAGAAAACAGAAAAAAGAAAGCCCTGGTCCCTTTCATTGAGAATGGTATTTAGAAATCAAGATCCGGGCACTGGTTGTGCTCACTGCTTCTAGGCCCTCCCAGCAGATATAGCTGGGAAATACACACACACACACACACACACACACACACACACACACATACCTTTATCTGCAAATATGTTAGAAATCAGGAGTTCATACTGATGCCCTAATTCTAATCCAGCACCGTAGGGTTCATTCTAACCTTCTCCCTTTTCCTATTTGCAACTCTTTCCTCCAACTTGGAGTACTGGGATCTCATTATCTATGTACTCATTTGCTGAGTTCTAGGATGCAAATAAAATAGTGTCAGAATCGCTTACCCATATGCCTGTGAAAAATCCACCTACTAACTAGGACATTATATATATAGATATAGATATAGATTTGTATCTTTTCATCTTTAGCCTTAGGAGATATAATTGAAATTCTGTTTCCCAAAGTTTCTTCAGTTTCAGTGGAAGTATGTAATTCTTTTGTAAAATAATTAGTTTCACTTATATTGCTTGTATGCTATTTTGGGGATTCCTCCCATTTAAAAAAATTTTAAAAACTTTTGGATACACGAAATATGAACATGATTCTAAAAGTCAGAACTATCCAAAAAGGTATACTCAGTGTTGCTCCCTCTAGCTTCTCTACATGGGTCTTATCATCCATCCAGTTTCCACCCACACCCTGCAGGTACTCACCCCTGCAGGTACCCATCCCTGCAGGTACCCACCCCTGCAGGTACCTACCTCTGCACCCCTGCAGATATCCACTCCTGCAGGTACCCAGCCCTGCAGGTACCTACCCCTGCAGGTATTCACCCCTGCACGTACCTACCCCTGCAGGTACCCACCCCTGCACCCCTGTAGATATCCACCCCTGCAGGTACCCATGCCTACAGTTACCCACCCTGCAGGTACCTGCTGCTACAGGGATGCAGTCTCACTTGTTTCTGGTTCACTCTTCCTGTGTTTCTTTTGCACAAAGAAGGAGGCATCTCCCTGGGGTTTTTTTCTTCCTCTCTTCCTTACATGAACAGTAGAATGTTTTAAATATTCTTTCATACTTGACTTTTTAAATTTGTTTAACAATATAGTGTGGGAATCATTTCATCCTCAAGTCTCCTTTAATCCAAATCCTCCTCTTCACCGTCTCCTTATCCCTGTATAACTGATGTGCTGGAGGCACTGGCAGTTTGTTCTGCAGTGCTTCCCCCAGTCCGGACTTTGCTGTTTGCAGCCACACCATGCAGCGTGACATCTTCCTCTGCCCCTGTCTTTTCTTATTTGGCCATTGGATCTAGAGGCTTGATTAGGTTCAAGTTTGGTTTCTTGGGCAAAGGCTCCGAGTTTAAAGGGATACCTGGCAAAGCAAAGCTGACCTCTGCGTGGGTGCAAATGTGTGCCCACTGGGCCTGCTGTAGTGTGCCCAGGTCCTGCAAGCTCAGGGCTGGCTCCCTCAACACAAGCTCTGGCCTCTTTGTCCAAAGTGGAGGTTCTTTTCCTCTTGATGGATTTTTGGTGTCTGGAGACAACCCAGGGAACTTGCCCAGAGTTTCTTATTCCTTAAAGCAGGGCAGCCTGTCCTTGTTTTCATCCTTCCCATCCTAAGGGCAAAGGTGGAGAGGTTTTACCTATTGTGAAAATGCAACCTGCTCCCCAATTCCTGACTGTAATGCCTGAGGTGGCCAGGAGAGGGTGGTGTTACTCCCCAGTAGGCTCCTGCCTTGGCAGGTGCTTGTCTGGGTTCCTGTACTGGCACCGAGGCAGGGACCGCTGGTGTCCACTACACAGGGACTGCCCAGCCCCTTCTGGAAAAGCCACACCATGGGGGCTGCCCAGGTGCCCTCAGACTTGAGGGGAGCGATGGTAGAAGGAGCAGACGTGGGTGAAAGGCCCATCTCTCTCCAGGCCCCTGCCCCCTGCTGCTCCCTCCCACGCCGGCCTGATGCAGCCGAGGTTGCAAAGTGAGGCAGTAAAGGATGATGGTGGGGTCATCTTGCACTTTAAAAACCCAAACACAATTGATTTTTACTTTGCAGACCCCTCTGTGGCAAGTGTCTTTTGAAAAAACAGACTAACATATTGACAAAAGAAGAACAACCCACCCCCCCAGATGGCCCCAAGTCCCATCGGAAGAAACATGGCCCTGTTTAAATGGGTGCACTGTCTCCTTTGATCACGTGAGGTCACTGAACAGGCCGCCCAGACTTCCAGCCTCAGTTTTCTGTGCAGAACACGCGTCCTCCGACAGGTGCAGCCCCTCACTCAAGGCTGTGCGGGCGCCAGTCCCCTTTGGAGCGAACGTCAGCGAGGGCAGGGCTGGAGACCGTCAGCTGAGATGGGAGTGACAGAGGTATTCTAGAGGGAGGCATCATGTCCCCTGTGGTCCTGGGGCTTCCAGAACTGGGGCTCGAGCATCACCCCGTTACGAATTGACAGTGGGGGTGTGTCCTGCTGGAGGAACGCTCGGAGGCTGCCTGTCGAGTGGCCAGGCAGGTGGAAGGCGGCAAATGCGCCCACCTCGGTGCCTCCATCCTGCCGTGGGCGGGGCCTGGCCGGAGACCCCTGCCCTGGGGCTGGGCCGTGGTGAGCCAGCAGTCCTACACCAACTGGCGTTAAGTGTTCAGGAATGCTCAGAGCCACTGTTATAAATTAAATTCTATAAACTCGTGATTAGATAAATTGTGCTAAAAACAAAGGTAGTGAAACTCAAAGCTCACCCCCCGTGGCTTTTCTGCACCGTGCATGCTCCTGCAGCGGTTTCTGCCGCTGTGTCGGGTGGTGGGAATGCCATATGAGGCTGTGCTGCTGCCCCTCCGTGTGCACCGACACCCAGTGGCAGTTGGAAGTGGGCAGAAGTGCAAGAACTGGCTGTCAAACTGTCCCCGCGGTGAGCCTGGCTTCCGCGGCCAGGGCATGGTCTTCCTGGGCTGAGCACACAGGTGGCCGGGGCTCCGCGGCCTGGCTTTCAGCAACTGGCCCGCAGGGCGGCTGTGCGGGTCCTGCTCCGCTTTCTCCCCCTTTCTGCGGAGGCTCAGGCCCCTCTGCTCTCGGCTGCCTCGGCTCCCCCGGTTGAAAGGAGCTGGGCGGCTGGTGGCAGCAGGCTCAGGTGCAGCTGACATGCGTGTGCTGAGCGCAGGCTGGTGTGGGCCCCTGCAGGCCCCTACCGGCTCCTCTACACAGCCACTCTCAGCAAGGGCTTGGCCTGAGCGAGGGACGGGGGGACCGAGGTTCTGGGAGGGGACTTGCCAGGGCCTGGCAGTCGGCATGTGGCAGCCCAGCGTTGGTGTGCTCCCTGTTGCATGTGAGGTCACTGCTGTCCTAGGCACTCCCAGCTGGCCCCCAGCCACAGCAGCAGCGTGGTTGAGGGGAAGTTGAAGTTGAGGCGACGAAGCCACCTAGGCCACCAGGGCGTGGTCCGGGAACCTGCAGCTCCGTCCACCCTTGAAGCTCCACCTCAGACCCTGACCCATTGGGTCACACATGTCCCCGGATGATGGAAGCGTCAGAGCGCCAACACCCTCCTCGCGGTTCCGGGGAGAAGCCAGCAGTGGGAGACGCCTGGCGGGGCCTGACGGTCGCCAGGGGCTGGGGGGAGGGGAGGGAAGCCAGTGTTCACTGGGCAGAGGGTCAGGCGTGCAAGGCGGAGGGAGCCTGGTGGCCGGATGGTGGTGGGCTGCATGGCAGTGTGAATGTGCTTGATGCCACTGAACTGCACACTTTAAAATGGATAAGATGCTAAATTTTTTATTGCGTGTATTTTACCACGAAAAGTTTAAAATATGTTTGAAAAATGCAAGGAGGCTTGAAACAAGCCATGGAAGTGTAATATGAAAATCCCAAAGAGGGAGGGAGGGAGGGTAGGGGCCAAGCCAGGGGTCTGTGGGGCTCTGGGGGGGGTCTGCTTTGTTTCCTGGCCGTGGGTGGGTGCCCCACCACTCTGGGCCTCAGTTTGCCCGTCTGTGAGATGAGTCCCAGGCTGTGAGTGGGAATATGTGGGGCGGGAGCCTGAGAGGTGGACCCGAGGCTTGGCAGACGGCCCTGGTGGTGGATGGCAGCTGCCGTGGGGCACAGCCCCGCCTCGAGGGGGACACAGTCTGGTCGGGAGACCCCGTGTTTGCCAGCGGCCCAGAGAGCCAGTGTGGGGTGCAGAGCCTGAGTGCACACAGGGCAGCCTCTCAGGGAAGGCCCGGGAGGCGCCCGCGGCAGGAGCTGAAGCAGGGCCTCAAAGAAAGCCCAGCCTGGACCAGCAGCCGCCACGGAAGCAACACCGTTTCAGTTCTCTCCCAATTCCAGTCCTGCTCCCAAAGGCCCTGAAGTGATGGCAACGGGGACCAGGCCCAGCCCTGCCTGCTGGCTCCAGCACCCAGGCCCAGGAAAGAAAGTGCTGTCCGCCCACCTCGCTTTCTCATTTAAATTGAATTTTAAAGCATGGCCTGCCTTATAGATTCCACAGTGGCCCCAGGGCCCTGGGACGTCACCCACAGGGAGTTCAGTCCTTCCTTTTCTCCTCCCTCCTTCCTTCCTCCTTTCCTCAAAAGTTTCTTGAGCCTCTTCAGCCAGGAGCCAGGGCTGGTGGAACAGGCAAGTGACCAGGGCCTGTGCAGGGTCGAGGCCCGGTGTGGGGCACTGGAGGGGACGGCTTCCACTGAGAAGTCGGAGCGGGCGGCTGGGAAGCGCTGCCAGCCCAGGCCCTGCGCCCCCCAGGGGCTCAGGATTCCAACGCGGCCTCTGCCACCTGCTCACTGTGGTTGTCAGTTGGTTGTCAGGGACTCAACGTTCCCAGCCATAAGACAGGTCTAAGAAGAGCCACCTGGGGAGGGGAGGCACCACCTGTGTGGGGGTCGCGAAGTTCCTGGCTTGAGTCCTTCTCGCCAGCCTGGTCTGTGGCAAGAGGAAAGGGTCCTGGGGTGGGCACTTCGGCCCGAGGGCCCGAGGCTGTCCGTGGGGAGGAGGGCCCCTTGTTTGTCCCCAGGTTGGTCCCCGGCCCACCTGGTGCAGAGCCTCCTTTCTCAGGAAGGCCGGCTTACTGAAGCAGATAAATCAATCTGTCAAGAAGCAGCCTTGGAGAAAGAAATCTCTCAACTCACTCAGCCAGGGAGCTCAAAGGGGAATTGTTCCGGAGACGCAGAAGGAAACAACAGACACCTTCTTCCCCGGCTCTGCCTGCGGGGCCCCACGGAGAGCACCTGTGGGCCTAGGGCCAGCCCAAGGACAGGCACGCCACCCCGATGGCTCCCTGTCGGGGGGCGCAGAGGCTGAGAGCCACTGTCCGGCTCCTGTCCCGATCCTGACCAGCAGAGATCCTTCTCAGAAACTCAGCCCCCGTCTGCTTAACGGGGCTGGAAGAGCTGAGTTGCCCATCGGAGGGGCACTCAGGGAGCAGTCGGAGGAGTGAGTGCCCATCCCAGACAAGCTCCCGGAGATAGCGTGGCCTTCGGAGCTGGAGGGCAGGGGGTGACGGGGACCTGGGAGAGCCAACAACAGCCATGAGGGGATAATGACCCTCCAGGAACCAGACACCCAAGATGGAAAAGGAACCATCTTGGAGAATGGGGACAACTCGTTCCTGGAGGGAAGGAAGACAGACGCTTGGGATCACTGCCAGCTCTGCCACCTACCAGCTGTGTGACCTCGTGGAAGTCACTTGACCTCTCTGTGCACTAATTTCCTCACTGTAGGCTGGGCTTCTTGTGGGATTTTCCTGAGGCTTGCAGCGAGGTTGGATTGATTGCTCTGCGTACCACGTGCCTGGCACATTGTGAGCACTTGGTTAAATGAGCACGTAGTAAATGCTAGCAGCCATTATCTTGTAGAGCAATGATGACATGTTGTCAAACATCACTCTGTGCACCTTTTCTCACTTAGCCCTCACTGCCACTCTGCAGGATGGGTATTCTTGTCCTCACTCTCCAGAGGACAAAACGGAGGCTCCAAGAAGGGCCGAGCTGCCTGAGGCTTCACAACGTGCACCCACACTTGGTCAGAAGGGGCGCTTGCGGCTGCAAAGCTGCCACTGGTTCCACTGTACCCTGCAAGTGGAGGGTGGGAAGTGCAGCAGCCTCTGAGGGGCAGGAGGGCTGGACATGAGCCCAGACCGCATCCCTGTCCCCCTGCCTTGCCCCCATAATGCCAGGACAAGAAACACCAGGCCTGTGCTGTGTGGCTAATCCCAGCTTTGTCAAGGAGGCCGTGCCCAGGAGCGGTCCTTGGAGAGTGGGGAGAGGGCAGTGGAGGAAGGGGGAGGAAATGAACATTAGAGATCTCAGTGCAGACCTGGGAACATGTGAACTGTGACTTGAACCCCAGCAAGCAGGTGGACCCACTGCCCACCTGGCCCCCTGTCCCTGCTCTTCCCTGGAAAGCACCGTTGTGAGTGGAAAGGCTCGTTGCAAAGCAGGAAGATTGCCCAAGGGAGGCGGAGTGGGGAGCCCTCCGTGGGCGGCAGAAACGGTGAGTCAGCAGGTCGGAGGGTCCTCCCTTGGCAGGAAGGGGAGGTGCAGGGACACGGCTCAGCCACCTGGAAACCCACGCAGCAACATCTGCTCACACATGAAAGGTGACAGCTAAGTGTCGTCAGCCTGGGAGTGCCAGGATAACGTCACTGGGCGAGGTGGGCCACGGCGGGGGAAGGGGGGTGAGGCATATGCCCCCTAACTTCCCAGGGGAAAAAGCTTGCCACTGTCAGGGACTTGAAAGAACTGTCAAAGATCCATGAAACCAGCTACATGGATTGTGAAACTCTAGACTCATTTCTGTTTATTTTGTGACAAGGTGGCATCACCTCTTCCATGTCACCTGTCCCCAGCTCTTGCTTCTCCCTCCAGCACGTTCCAGTGGTGCCGCACCCACACCTGGGGTTTGTGGCAGGAGTCACAGGAGGGGATGGGCCAGTGGTGGAATCTCAGGGTGGGGGAGTCAGGTGGGGAGTTATATTGCAGCAAAGGCCTGTGGCTGGTAAGGACCAGAGGCCAGGGGTTGGTCAGTTACCAGCTGTCACAGCCAGACCAGTGGCCAAGGACCAGTAAAGAATTGAGCAAGGGGGCCGGGCGCGGTGGCTCAAGCCTGTAATCCTAGCTCTTTGGGAGGCCGAGGTGGGCGGATCGTTTGAGCTCAGGAGTTCGAGACCAGCCTGAGCAAGAGAGAGACCCCATCTCTACTATAAACAGAAAGAAATTAATTGGCCAACTAAAATATATATAGAAAAAATTAGCCGGGCATGGTGGTGCATGCCTGTAGTCCCAGCTACTTGGGAGGCTGAGGCAGCAGGATTGCTTGAGCCCAGGAGTTTGAGGTTGCTGTGAGCTAGGCTGACGCCATGGCACTCACTCTAGCCTGGGCAATAAAGTGAAACTCTGTCTCAAAAAAAAAAAAAAAAAAAAAAAAAAGAATTGAGCAAGGGGCCATGAGTGAGGGGAGGGGAGAGTGCACGTTCGGAGGACCAACTGAGCTAGGTGCTGTGAGCTGGGAGGTGAATATCATTATCTTGATCTTGCAGGTGAAGAAACTGAGGCTCAGAGAATTTGAGTAACTCACTAACGGTCTTGCAACTTCTAAGTGGCAAGGTCTGTGTGACAACACAGTGAGGAGTCATGCCACAGAAGAGACTGGTCAAAGGGCAGTAGTCTGGGAGGATGGCCTGTGCCTTGGGGACAGTCTGAAACGACGAGGGCTCGCTGGAAAGGAGGGGCGTGCCTGAGGTCTAGAATTATGAGGCATTTGATCAGAGAAATATGGAACCCATCAGGTTCTAGACCAGGGAGTCTCAGAGAAGCGCTAATGGAAATTAATGATGGCCGGTAACTAACAGAGTGCTTCTTTTGAGGGAGGATGACACATTTTGGAGATCACTACTCTAGAAGATGATACAGGCTGAAATTAGAGAAAAGTTTCAAAATAAATATATGGTAGGAAATATCAGAGACCACGAAGTGTCCGTGGCATGAAGAAATCTTGAATGGGAGGCACAGGAGGTTGGTTGGGGCTTGGCTGGCTGGGCTGCCCAGTAGGAAGGGGCTGGCTTTGGGAATGGGTGGGTTCCCCTTCAAAGAGGACAGCAACTTTTTCTGCGGGACAGCATCCATCCCCTTTCCTAGTGAAAGCACCTTATCTTCCTTAGGGACCATCCTTGCTCTGCCTTCAGACTGGGTGGCTCTATGATGTTGCCCTGCCCCTGGCTCCAGGGGAGGGATGGGGCTTAGGCATAGCCAGGCAGAGGGGCCACCTCGAGTTCAGGGAAAGGCCTGAGAGCCAATCCACCCAGGGAGAGTCGGCCCCAGGGATTCTGGGAACCTTCGGGAAAGGGGCTTTCCGGGCCAGGCTTGCTCATCTATCAAGGCAAGAGGTGGAGGTGCGGCAGGGCAGTCACCTTGGTGTATGTGTGTGTGAGTGTGCAGGGGACATGGTGCAGGGGGGGACTCGTGACTCAGATAAAAGTCTCCTCAGCATCCATCATCATTTCTTTCTCCAATGGACCACTTGGCAATCCCCCTTCCTCTGTTCCCGGGAGCTGATGGAGCTCCTCCCCAGATCAGGCCAAATAGCATATCTCTTTCCCATGACCAGTCACTGGTGTGGAGATGGGCACGTGATCTAAGCTAGACCCATCAGAGTCTATTTTAGGACTTTTAGAGGAGCTACTGGAAAGGAGATCCTCTTTTGCTGGCCATATTTGAATCTGAAGGCATGGCAGAATGTCTGCTTCTGCAGCTCTTTTGTCACCATAAGGAGTCATCTTTCTGAGGACAGAGCCAGCACAGGGGAAATGGACCCAAGGGATCAAAAAAAAAAAAAAAAAAAAAAAAAGAAAAGAAAAATTAGGCCCTCAATTTTGGTCCTATATTAAATTGACTAAAGCCAGCTATAACTCTGAACTTTTCAGTTTTGGGGCCAATTAATTTACTTTTTCTTAGGTTGTTTATGTGGGCTTTTCTGTCCCTTACAATTAAAACAGTCTTGAATAGAGTCAACAAAAAAAATATTCCCATTCCAAGACTAGGAATAATTGAACAATCTAGAATTGAAAAAGATTTGAGGCCGGGCGCGGTGGCTCACGCCTGTAATCCTAGCTCTCTGGGAGGCTGAGGTGGGCGGATCCTTTGAGCTCAGGAGTTCGAGACCAGCCTGAGCAAGAGAGAGACCCCATCTCTACTATAAATAGAAAGAAATTAATTGGCCAACTAATATATATAGAAAAAATTAGCCGGGCATGGTGGCACATGCCTGTAGTCCCAGCTACTTGGGAGGCTGAGGCAGCAGGATTGCTTGAGTCCAGGAGTTTGAGGTTGCTGTGAGCTAGGCTGATGCCACGGCACTCACTCTAGCCTGGGCAATAAAGTGAGACTCTGTCTCAAAAAAAAAAAAAAAAGTACCAGTTCAGAAGAAAAAAATGATGGGAAATAGAATGAAGATGGCAAAGACGAAATAACTGAGAAACTTGAACTATTTGGAATGGATTAAATGGGAAGAACACACACATGGGAAAATTCTCTTCTCTTCCCTCTTTAGATGAGGTCCTGCTTCATTCTCCCTCTCGTCTTCTGAGATTTCAGTTACAGGCATGGGGTCTTACCCACAGCCATATGTCTGTAATGCTCTTTTCTATTTGTCCCATCCTTTTGTTTCATTGAACTTTGCTCTGCATATTTTCTTCTGATGTATTTTCCAGTCCACTAATCCTTTCTGCAATGGTGCCTAATTAGCTCTTGGATCCATCCATCGAGTTCTTAATTTTCTTTTTTTCCATTTTTGAATTTCAACTTTTCATAGTTTGTATTCTCTGCTGAAATTTTAATCTTGCCCTTTACTTATTAAACAGGAATGTAAAGTCTGTGTCTGATAACTCCACTATTTGGATCTCCTGTGAGTCTGTTGTTTCTCTTGCTTGTCTTTTCTCCTAGTTTTTGGTTATATCATCTGGTCTTTTCAAATGGTCATTATTTTTATTTCGTGCCAGACATTATATTTTAAACACTCAAGTCTATGGTAATGTTACAATGTTTAAGAGAGGATTTATGCTTGGTTCTTGTGGCCTATGAGGCTGGGGGCCTCACAATCCCAGATCACCTTCGTCCAGTCAAATGTTGGGCTTCAGACGCAGTGACAGTAGGAAGTGTGTGGTTCAAGCTTACTGTTAGAGCGTGGCCCTTTGGTTCTTGGCTGGAAGCCTGGGGATGTGGGCCCTGAATTTGTTCCAGATCCCTGTGAATCTGCCAAAAGCCCAAATCAGCCTCTTATCTGTGCCCTCGATTCCTTCAGGGGCTGCAGGAGGAAGGCAACCTCACACAGGGACAGCACGCTGAGCTTCTCTCTGCTGTCAGATCGCAGCACCTCAGTTCCACACTGTTTGGAAGCTCTCTGAAGCCTTCTAATAGCTGTCTCTTTTCTATTGCTAGAGCTTTCCTGGTGGTTCTCAGCGGGAATCTGCCTCGCCAGAGGAGACAGAGGTCATGATGGCCCTCAGAATCCAGCCAGGTAGGGGCTGAGATTTCATCTCTCCTTCTCAATGACCGAATGACCTTACATGTTCAAACTGTCTGAGCCCCAGTTTCTTCTTTGCAAGAAGAGGTTAGTACCTGCCCCGCAGGATTGATTTGAGGTGTAGGAATCATACATGTGATGCACTTAAGAATGTCTGCCACGTGGTAGATACTCACGACATTTAGCTTTGTTGTTGTTGATGTTCTATCGAGTCTTCCTGGTCCTACCTTGGAGCTCTGGTGTCTGGGTTTGGCCTCTGGAATTTTGTTTGCACAAGGACCCAGGAGTTTTCTAGGGACAGTGATGAGAGTCTGGGTCCTTTTTGGCGGGCTGTGGTGAAGCTGGTGGAGTGATGCTTCCTGGACTAAGGTCACTGTGGTCACTGGGGCTTGTCCGGGCCTGGGGAAGTGAGCAGTGAGAGGCCAAGGGAAGACTCGAGCCCTAACGACAGAAGAGAGGGCAGGTCTCGCCAGGGTACACCAGGAGGAGGGGCCGAGAGGGGGTGGAAAGGGGACATGAGTCAGGTGGTTGGACGCTGGGCTCCACCTGAATCGGGGACTGGCTAGGGTGAGGTCCGGGGCTGCGAGTGGCACTGTGTGGCACAGTTGGGCCCATGGCTGCAGAGCCACATCCTTGCCCTTCCGGCTCTGCTCTTTGATACCAAGGACGTTGTGACCCTAAAACCACTTGAATATTTACATTTTAACAGGATTATGCCAACTTGGATGAAATCTCATTGACAAACTTTTCTGACACAAACCATGTCAACTTCATTTTATTTAATTTCAAAATATTGAGGGAGTACAACTGCTTTTGTTACACAGATATCTTTTATATTGTTGAAGTCGGGGCTTTCAGTGTGCCCATCACCGAACATGTTCACTGCACCCGGCAGGTAGGTTTTCACCCCTCCCCTTCTCTCCCCTGGCCACTCTTGGTTTCCAATGTCCTTTACATCTCTTTGTGCCCCTGCGTGCCCATCGACTACCTCCCAGTTATTAGAGAGAACATGTGGTGTTTGTTTTTCCGTTCCTGAGATGCTTCACTTAGGATAATGGTCTCTGGTTCCATCCAAGTTGCTGCAAAATACATTATTTCATTCCTTTTTATGCCGTGCCAATTTAATTTTAGTTCTTAAATACAGTACAATGACCCTTTCTGTTATTTTTTTCCTTTTGATATTCTATTGAGATGATTTTCATCAAATAAGTTCTTTTCTGTTTAACTTTTATAACTAGTTCTTAGATCTGGTTTTTGTCCATTTATAATTTACTGGTGATAGCTTTTGCCATTGTGAGCGTGTGAGGGTGTGAGTGTGTGTGTGCGCGCGCGCACGTGTGTGTGCGTGTGTGCACGTTAGCCATTATTTCTACCAAGTCTGATGTCCTTGGTCACAGTGTATGGATCTAAACACAAGAAAGGGAATTTAATTGTTTGTCAGTTGTACTTTCTCCCTCAAGTGCTGGTTTCAACAGTGCTGATTTCCTTTGTGTGGATTATTCTACAGGTAATAGTCCTTATTTTTTATCTGAAAAGCAGGTCGTTATATTTCTTTCTTTGTTCCTCTATCAGGAACGTGTGAATGATCGTGTGAAACAGAGGCAGGAGGGACTAGAAGGAGGTGAGATCAGTGAGGAGGGGGAATGCCTGAAAGCTCATGTGAGATGTGGATGGTGGTGCAGGGGCCGGGCAGGGGCTTAGACTCTGGGCTCAGATGACTCTGAGTTCGAAGGGCAGCTTAGAGTTGGACGGCAAGAGCGAGACACATGCGATGGGCCCAACCCCAGCACTGACAGGGAACGAAGGTGGCCCCAGTCTCTGGGGAATACTCGGGTGGTCAGGAGGCTCAAGTTGAAGTAGGGGTCACTTTGGTGCTGGGGCAAGGAGGGCTGACAACAGGGGTGGCAGCTGTTCCTGGACCTCCTGAGCCTGTATGGGTGCCCATGGTCCCACCAGGAGTCACCACGGCTCAGTGGACCATGCTCAGGCTTCTGAAAATTCTGCACCTGCCTTGAATCCTGTGCCCCATGAGCCAGCATGCCACTGCACGTTACTCGGCTTCTAACACTTTGGTTTCCTCCTGGGAGAGGCAGGGATGCCTTCCTCCAGGGGTTGCTGGGGGACGGATATAGACTACCTAGGGCAAGCGGCTGGCCCACAGAAGGCTCACAGCAAATGGCAGCTGCTCTTGTTACTGTCAGTGCTCCCCGGGCAAAAACTGACCTGGGTCAGGAAACTGATGGCTCACGCAGTGGCGGAGTCTAACAGAGGGACCATGTACAAAGGCCTGGGCAGGGTGTCGGGAGACCTCAAGGAAAGGTGCAGTGCCCCAAGACTAGCGAGAGCGGCCTTCCCACCCAGAGGCCTGGGGGTGGGGAGAGGACTGCTGGCCCCGGGGATCAGCTAGCAGAGAGCCCCAGAGAAATAAAGACCCCAGTGTCAGTTTCCTCCTCCCACCCCTGCTGGGGCCTCCCTGCCAAACCCAACGGGGAGCAGAGGGCCAGGGGCCTGCTGTTTCGGACCAGGCAAGTCTGTGTCCTGGGGCAGAGAGCAGGCGGGTGAAGGTGGCCCTGGGCTGCGACTGCACATGCCTTGCACGGACCTTTTCTGAGCCCGAGCTCATCCCCGGGCTCTGGTAGGGCCTCTTGGGGGACGGGAAAGGCTCGTCCTATCGGACCGTCTCCCAGTGGACGGGGCTCGGCCGTCATGTTCCTCTTGGAAAGGTCAGGGGTAATGTATTCCTCCTCTCGTGGCGACTCGAGGTACAGTCAAAGCCCATTCAGGCTGACCCCTCAGCATTTCAGGTTTGGAATAATTCCGGCGGGAGTTTGGCTGAACTTTATCTTTGCTGTATTTACACAGAAAGACCTTAAAAAGCCAGTCGATAGTGTAAACAAGGATAATTATAATATTTCAGGAGTGGAGGGGGAAAAAAGAAATATTCGAGCACAGCAGCCAAACCCATTTCTGGATGATGAGAGAATTATAAATTGTTCTTTTTAATAGTCATCACTCGGATGTGGTCCCATACAATCCTAAAGGTGACTGGGGGATGAGGCAGGTATGGTACAGGCCTGTTTGGTCAGTGGCCCAAGAGCACGATGCCCAGCCATGATCATCAGCAGGTTGGGCCCCTTTGCCCAGAGGGTTGGGCCAAACCAGGCTCTTTTCAGTAGGAAGAAAGCACAGTCCTTGAAGACAGCAGGTCTGGGATGGAATCTGCATGACTTTTTGGGTCCTATGACCCTGCCGAGCCTCTATTTCCCCATCTGTGAAATGGGTGATGCAACACTCATTGAATGGGCTTTCTGTGAGGTGTACCAGGATTTGGTGGGGGCAGTGCTGGGCCACAGCAGGTCCTCACCTCCTAATCCCCTTCCCCCACTGGTCATGGAAGGATGTGCTGGGTGCCTCCCAAGGATACACCCAGGCTAGACACCCTCCACCCCTGCCTGCACCTTGCCCCAGCCTGGAGGCCAGCCAGGAAACCCCACTGGGAGGCAGAGGGGTAACCCAGCCCTGTTATTCAGCTCAGGCATGACCCAGCTTCTCCTAGGCCTCGAATCCACCCTCTTTGTTTCCGTCCCAGCAAACTCTGACCCTCCAAACCACATAGGGAGCGTCACTCATGGAAGGAGCACAGTGGGCTTTGGAACCAGACAGGCATTGCTTCTAATCCCAGCTCTGCCAGGTACTTACCTAGTAGCAGGTTTCTTAACTTCTCCAAAACTCTGGACAAGCAAGATGCCCAAACCTACTTTGCAAGTGGGGTTAAGCATCTGGTGTAGCACTTGATCGTTATAGCAACTGGGTAATTAATTGGTGGCTATTATTATTTTTGCTCATATGATGTGTTCAGACATTTCCAAATTGGTCAGAAATCTTGATTTGCCTTTGGGAGTTTTTCTTTGGTGATAGGAAGTTGCAGACTGTCTGAAGAATCTGCCAGTTTTGGGGAGAGGAGAAGGAGAGATGTCATGAGTTGCTGCAATGGCCTGGAAGGGACCTGCGTCCATTTTGCCTGAGCCCTGCTTTCAGGCAGGGACGTACTGAGCAGTTAGGGGCCCTCTGGAGTTACAGCCTTCTGAAGTCCTGCTCCCACATCCTCTGTTCCCAAGGATGTGAGTGTGGTCCCCAGAGCTTGTGCCCTGGCCAGAGGAGCACAGGACACCCTCCTCACATCGTGACCTCCCTGCAGAAGAGATGAGTAATGAAGCTCAACGTCTTGCCCAAGCACCATGGAAAAAGGCGTCCATCATCTTAATGGGCCCTTGGAGCTGTCTTGCTGACCTGCGGCCTCTTCCTACGAACACCCCCTCCCGAAAGCACTCGATGTGAGCTATTCCTGGCATGTCCTGTGGTACAAAAGCGCGGTTCATCTTTTCAAGGAGACGTGGGGAGGTTGAAAGTCAAAGCCATTGGAACAAACCTTGGCTTTGGAGACGAGTCAAGTGATTATTATGCAAGTCCTTGCTCTCCCTCAGATGAAGGCAGAATGATGAGCAAAACAGAGTTTGGGGGGATTTGGCAATAAGGATAAAAAGGGACAAGATCTATGAAGGACATACTGTCTCCATGGGAAGAGTCCTGGCTGGGGGCAATCGCCAGCTCTGGGAGGAGCTCACGGTCTCCAGCATCACCTGGGATAACCCAGGGAGGAAGGGGTACCTTGGGTCACTCTAACCCTGCAAGGTCTGGAGAAGAACTGAGGTCTAGGTTGGCTTGGCCTTGGAAGAGAGAGATGTCCCTTCTGTTCAAGCCCACTGCCACCATCTTCTTGCAGGCAGTGGCTGATGCCTCTGTGAGCACAGGCTTGGACTGGGGCTGGAAAAGTCTCTACTCTTGCTTCATTGAGATCTTGAACCTGTTTGGCCTTGTTTCTCCATTAGGTCAGCAGGGATTATATATACTTGCTTCCTTCTCCACCAAAAAAGTGGGCTTGAAGCAGAGGCTGATCACAAAGTCTTTTGGTAGAAAAGATGTTTTAGCATCTCAGGAAGGCTTGCTGGACCATGACCCTGGTGTCCTTCAGTGAAGGAAGGCGGAGCATTGCCCAGCAGTGAAGACAGAGGACATGGGTTCTGGGACCACCCAGGGCCTTTCCTATCTGTTGAAAAAGGGAAGGTCCTTAGAGTTCTAACCTTAAAGGCAGGAGGGTACAACTCCTGGGTGCGGCCAAGACACTCTGTAGACCAGAGGAGGGTGAATAAAGAAAGTTTGTTTTGGTTTCCTTCAGAGAGGGAAGGGGACAGAGAGAGTGGAGATCGGGTGGAGATCTCATTCATTTCCTAGGGGTTGGGCAGGAGCACATGGCAAAAGGAAAACCTGGTCAGGCCTCCCACCTTTTGAGAAAGACAGTCACTGTGCTTTCGTATCTTTTACATCTCAGAGATCTGATTATGATTTCCAATGTACAAAAGAGTCCTTAGCTGAGAAGTTTAAAAATTGCTGCTTGGCCTTCTCCGGGAAAACACCAAATGGCGGATGACGCCAGTGCAGCGGGAGGGCCCGGAGGCCCCGGGGGTCCTGGAATGGGAGGCTGCGGTGGCTTCCGTGGAGGCTTCGGCAGCGGCATTCATGGCCGTGGTCGAGGCCGTGGTCGGGGCCGGGGCCGAGGTCGCGGAGCTCGCGGAGGCAAGGCCGAGGACAAGGAGTGGATGGCCGTAACCAAGCTGGGCCGCCTGGTTAAGGACATGAAGATCAAATCCCTGGAGGAGATCTATCTGTTCTCCCTTCCTATCAAGGAGTCTGAGATCATTGATTTTTTCCTGGGAGCATCTCTCAAAGATGAGGTTTTGAAGATTATGCCAGTGCAAAAGCAGACCTGCGCTGGCCAGTGGACCAGGTTCAAGGCGTTTGTTGCCATCGGGGACTACAATGGCCACATTGGTCTAGGTGTTAAGTGCTCCAAAGAGGTAGCCACTGCCATCCGAGGGGCCATCATCCTGGCCAAGCTCTCCATAGTCCCCGTGCGGAGAGGCTACTGGGGGAACAAGATTGGTAAGCCCCACACTGTTCCTTGCAAGGTGACAGGCCGCTGCGGCTCTGTGCTGGTGCGTCTCATCCCTGCCCCTAGAGGAACTGGCATTGTCTCGGCCCCTGTGCCCAAGAAGCTGCTGCTGATGGCTGGTATTGATGACTGCTACACTTCAGCCAGGGGTTGCACTGCCACCCTGGGCAACTTCGCAAAGGCCACCTTCAAAGCCATCTCCAAGACCTATAGCTATCTGACTCCTGACCTTTGGAAAGAGACAGTATTCACCAAGTCTCCCTACCAGGAATTCACCGACCATCTTGTCAAGACCCACACCAGAGTATCTGTGCAGAGGACCCAGGCTCCAGCTGTGGCTACAACATAGCATTTTTATATGAGAAAAATAAAGTGAAATTAAGTCTGTAAAAAAAAAATTGCTGCTTGGAACCATTGGCCTGTTGGACTGGAAACTCCTTGCAAACCTCTTGCTTTTCCATGTCAGGATCTCTGTTCTGATTTTCTCTTGCAGCATTACAAAACGCCCCCAACGTACTGGCTTACGATAGCAATTTGTTACTTTCTTTCGTGAGTTGACTGGGCTCAGCTGGGCGGTTTTCACTTAGGGCCTCTCACGTGGTTGCAGTTAGACAGGGGCTGGAGCTGGTGTCCTGAGGCTCAATAGTGCAGGTCTTCCAACTTGGCTTGCCCACTCACACATCCGGTCCCCCAGCGGGGATGGTTGAGACAGCTGGGTACTAGCCGGGCAGCTCTCTCCACACCACCTTGCTATGTAGACTTCCTTCAGCATGGCCAACTCCAGGTAGTTAGATTTTTTACAAAGGGCCTGGATTCCTCCAGAATGCGTGATCAAAGACACCCTGACAGGAGTTGCAAAGCTTTTTATGACATAGCCTTGAAAGTCACAAGCGTCACTTCCAAGACACTGTGCTAGTCAAAAGCGAGTCACAATATGAGCACTTACAAGGGGGAAAACTGAACAAGTACGTGAATAACAAGAGGTTAAGCTCATTCATTGGAGGATGGCCTTTGGAGCCTCGATGCCCCAGTCTTGGAAGGAAGAGAACATGCCCTACCTTTGCAGCCACTATCAGAAGCTAGATTTGGGGGCCTCAGCTCACAGTGACATGTCCAATCTCCAGAATTGGGGTCATCAGATTGGGCGAAAGGATGTCCACTCCTTGGTACTTGTTTAAAGTCCTTTTTACAGAAGATAAAGGCTTCTGTTCCATAAGCACTAAGATTAGAAATGCCACTACTCTTTCAGGAGAACAAACCCAAATCCCTCTGCCACAGAAGGCAAGTCACATTTCCAAATACATCTCTAATGTCATCAGACAGGGATGTCTGCTTTCCTGTCCAGGCCTAGAGCCATCTGCAGCTGGCCTTTTGTTTCTGGTAACTCCCCCTTCATCAAAGATGAGCAGAGAGAGAGGCAGGATTTCCACTGGTCTTCCTTGCAGGACTCACAATAGCAGGAGACTCCTGGCTTCCTGGAATTGCCACTAAAACTCAGACTCTCCTAACAGTAAAAGTTTCAGACACTGTAATTTTTCACCAATACTGTGAAGGCCCAGCTGGAAACCTAATCCTTTGTTTTGCTTTAGCCATCATATTTCCTAGGGATTTAAAGGACTCCCTCAGACAGCCAAACACAGCCATCATTTAGCAAAAGCAGGGTTCCAGTGGACTGTTAGTGTCAGTGGCTCCTCTGCCACCACTATGTGAAAGGTCCCATGATGCCTGGGAGCCCTCTTGCGAGGGTAAGAGGCACTGGGAGTGAGCACAGCTGGGGACGAGCTGCCTCCTGATGTGCATGTGGCGGCTGCAGTGGGGGATGTGGGTGGAGTCCAGGGGCTAAGGTGCAGGGTTATGTCCCCTCTGGCTAACTGTGAGGAGGCCACAGGTGGGCTCCTGGCTGCTGTGGTCAGGATTGAGATGTTCAGGGCTCCCACCTGAGCTCTGATGCCCTGGGACCCACTCCCTCTCCTCCCACCAGGAGAGGGAGAACGTGCTAGGAGTAGCCGCTGTCTGTAATAGGATGAGCAGAGAAGGGCAAGGGAGAAGGTCCCGGGGCCCACAAAGCAGCTGCCGCTGTATTGTCAGAGGAGACCCCAGGGAGCCCTTGAACCTGATGTCATTTCTGTCATGCATAGGGAGAGGCGCGGGTGAGCGTGTGCAGGGAAAGAGAAATGCTGAAAAAACAGTTAGCCTCTGTTAATATTTGATAGGCAGCCAAAGCACTTTTGTTCCCAAGCCCGGCGAGCTACCCGTGAAAAAATAAATTGCTTTTCAAGAACATTCATCACAGCAAGTGGCTCATTTCCTTGTCCTCAAACAACCCCATTCGTACGTAGGCCCTTTCCCCCATTAAAAGCCCTCAGATATGGTAAAATCAATAAAGAAGCCCAGGGGAGGTGTGGGAGGTGGCGGGCACTGTGGGAAGGTGGTGGGCGGAGGAGGCATGCGGGCAGAGGAGCAGCGAACATCCGGCCTTGTGATGCGGCCCCACCTAGATTCTCCTTCCTGAGCACAGGGGCTTAAGCTCCATAGGTATGATTCTGAAGTTCAGGAGCAAGCATGCTGACCTTCACTAGGCCCTGTCCCCATAGCGCCCTCCGCACCTTGGACTGGCCTTCCGGGCCGCACCTCTGCTGGGAGCCCTCCCTCCCCATCACAGTGCGTCCTGTCATCCTGTGTATTTCCCATATAGTGTTCGCCCCAATATGTAATTATTTATTCGCCCACTTATGGTTTAGTCTTCAACCACAGTATCAGCTCCCCCAGGCCAGGTAGGGACCATGCTCTCTTGTGCATTGGCAGCAAATAGCAGACACTTAACAAATACTTGTGAGATGACGGAATAAATGAGCAAATCCCAAATGTGATGCTTAGGTCCAAAGGTACCACCCAATCCAGGATGTCACCTTTCTGAGATTTTTTTTTTTTCATCATCCAGTTCCCTGATGAATTGGTCAGGCAGGCCAGACCTTCTGTCTCTGGGCCTGTGGTTTGACTCCTGTGTGAAAGGGTTAGCTAGCAGGGTGGAGAGGACAGCTTACTACGGAGCAGGCCGCTGAGCTTCAGTTTCACTGTGCGACCTTGAGTAAGTCACTTCACGTCCCTGTGTGGCAGAGTCCTTATAGATGAGATGACTCACTGACTTTGTGGCATTTCCATAGATGTTATAGTCAGTCAATGTGGGGAATGTGCCTGCTACAGGAACATCACAGGCACTCAATATATAATGGTCATTTTTTATTAATTTGGCAAGTGTGGATCCTCTAATGCAATAAAATATTGGTATGCTATTCAGGGATTTCTGAGCATCTAGGCGATGAGGTCTCTAGAAAATTCTTCAGGCCTGAGATGTTGGCAGGAGCTCATCTTCCTTTTAGTTGTGTGTGAGAGCTGCACAGATCTGCATGGACCACAGCCTCACACAGCCTGGGGTTTGGGAGAAGGGCCCCCCATACCCTCCCACCAATGGTGGAGTTTCCTTGAGGTGGCTGTGGAGAACAAGGCTGTTGGTCAGATTCATCAATCAGCAACGAGAATGGTTCCAGAAGGACCTGGGGCACCTAATACCATATTTTGGGTCCATTCATTCATTCTCTGTATTTGCTCAATGTCTACTACGCGGCAGGAGATACACCTGTGAACAAGAACGCATGGTCCCTACCCTGGAGGAGCTGACACCTGGTTGGGGAGTAGACCACAAACAATGAATTAATGATTGCATGTTGAGATACGCCCATGAAGGGATGCAGAGTGACAGGGAATGATGGGGAGGAGCTCCCCTGCAGGTGAAGGCACGCGGGGGAGGGCTGTCTGAGGGGTCAACAGGAGGCCAGAGAGGGGGTACCGGGCGGGTGGAAGCAGAGGTGGCGAGCGGGCCCGAGCGCCGGCGGGGTTACCGGAGGCTGAGGCGCGCAGAGGCCGCGCCCGCCGCGCCCTGGGCCCTCCTTAGGCCCATGCAGGGGCGCAGCCAAGGGGAGGCTGGGGCTGGAGCCCCCTTCGGCCAGCACGCGCGTTCGCCCCGACCCCGCCGGTTCCCTTGGCCGCAGCCGAGCAGAGCAGAGCCCGGGGCTCCCGCCCACTAGGCCCCGCGGGCGCCCCGCACCGGCTCGCGCGCCCCACCCGCAGCAGCGGCGACCCACATAACTGCTGTTTGGGTTTGAGAACGAGAGACGGGCACAACTTTGTCTTTCTAAGTAGACAGAAAGGGCTCCTCTTCAGGCATCACTAAGAATAGCCTAATTTATTTCCGCTCCCCGGGGCTGGGAAGAGCGGCGCGCAGCGGCGGGTGGCCGGCTCGGCGCGCCGCCCAAGCGGCCGGGAAAGAGCCCGCGGCCTCAGGCCCGACGCGCCCCGCACGCAGAGGGCGCCGGCCCCGCCCCGGCCCCGGCCCGCCGCACCCATTGGCTCGCCCGCTGCCCTCCGCGCTCTCATTGGCTCGCGCGAGCCCTCGCCGGCTGCTGCCTGACCGCGGCGCCCCCTGCTGCCCGGGAGGTGGCAGCAGCGAGAGGAGCCGAGTTCAGGGTGTGCGGTGGCGGAGGGCAGAGAGGGGTGCGGGGGAGGGGGGAAGCGTGTGAGGATCTGACTCTGACCCAGCACAGGGCTGGGCACCCGGGCACGCCCAGGGACAGCTGCCATTTACTGAATATCTCCCAGGCATCCCAGACTTCCCATTGTTATTCCATTCAGTCCTTAAACCATCCTGCAAAACAGGTATTTTTCCCTGTTTGCAGGTGAGCAAAGAGATGGCCGAAGGTTAAGGGACTTGCCCACAGTCAACAGCTAGTACGTTGCGGAGGTGGGATTTGGTTGCTCTTGTGTGTGATCCCAAGCACTGCACCCCCGAGGCACCCTAATGGGGGTGGTGAGCTTATCCCAGCGATTAGATGGATGACGACAGCCGATTGTGTCCTGAGGGTGCACTGAGGGACCACCACGGCAGGTACTGGCTTGGTCAGCTCAGAGGAGGTTCCCGGGAGGAAGGCACTTGCCTGCTCTTTGAAGACACGGTGGAATTTAGGATAGCACTGGCAGCTAAGACGCCATAGGAACAAAAATTAATCAGGACGACCTTTGGCATGGGATTAGCCACTTGATTCAGTCAGCAAAACAGCCACCACTGACATGGGCACCGAATATTCCTTTTGTACAACATTCTATATTTGGAAATCTCTTCACTTCTATGGTCTCGTTTAACTACAGCATCAAAATAACTCTGTAAGGTTGGCCTCATCCTAATTTTGCGGAGGGATAAAGACTAATGGAGACCAATAAGAGCAATGTATTGATTGTTTCCTGTATTGGGGAATCTCACATAATTCTCACAAGAGCCCTCAGAGGTAGGCATTATTGTTCTTATTTTACAGAGGAGCAAATCTAAGCTCAAAGAGTTTAAAGAACTTCCCTGAGGTAACACAAGGACTTGACTCCGAACTTGCTCTTTCAGTTGGTTGTTCTCCTGTTCCTTTGGATCCTGAGCCTGCCTGGGGAACAGATGGAAGCAGCAGTTGCTGGACAAGGAAGATGTGAAGGATGACAATAAGGTCCTACACCCATACATACCTTTTCACACTTGAACTCACTGAAGATGGCTGAAACACAACCACTGACAATCGTTTTGTTGGGTTAAATATTGTTTGAGCCACCAGAACCTTAAAATTCAAATCTCCCGGTATGGGAGGAAGGCATTAATTCCACAGCATGATTGAGAAAGGAAAAATATTTGGAAAATCCACTGGAGTTATTCACCAGCTAAAGCGTCTACTAAATTGTATTCTTGTGTTGACCACATTCACCTATTTCTCCACCTCCTACTTAGGGATAGTCCCATGATGGACACCAGTGAAAATGAAGCAGCCAGAGACATTCCGCTTTGGGGTAGAATGTATTAGGTAGCAGCAAGCTTCTTGTACTGTGTCACCTAGGAAAAAAACTGGCTAGATTACATAAAATGTATTTAAAAGACACTGGAGATCTATGGAAGCGAAATGGACAAGATGGAACTAAAGTTCCAGGGATGGGAGAATTCTTTTTAGGTGAGTGAGTTGGCATTACTGGTCCTTTTCTCCCACGGGGTTATTTGCTGATTGAATGTTGGGCTTGCTGTAGGCAGAGAGATCTACGAGGGACAGGAGACAGCAGCAGAGTTTTTTGCAGCCACGTGGAGTAATGGCAGCCATGTGGGCTGGCCTGGCTGACTGGGAGTAAAGGAGCCCCAAACTCACTGCCAGCTGTCCTCACAGAACACTGAATGATGGGGGCATAGGATGAGGCTGTGGGGCTGGGCTATCGAGGACGTTTTTCTGTCCTTGGAAGGCAAAATGCAAGCAGAGGAAAAGGCCTTCAAGAAGCAGGTCATAAGTATCCTCCTGCAGACATTTGCAAGATATTTTGCTTGCATGTGGAGGGAGGCAACAGAGCCAAGCTCAGAATCTCTGAGGAGCAGAACTTTCAAGGCCAAGGAGACAAAGGCCAGTCTCACAGTCACAAACTCAGGAGGGGCCTGCCTGGGAAGGAAGCTGAACCTTGCAATCTCGTGGTGCTGGGAGATAAGATCCTACCAGAAGGAAAGAAACACATACCTCATCCTGAGACACCTGACACCAGAGGTGGCCTGACGGACACTGGAGGCCAGCTGCCACCGGCTCAACTCCTGACCAGGTGGGATGAGATCCCCTCACCCTGTCTGCGCGCTAGAAGACGGGACTCCTCCCTACGGATGCACAATAATGACTTTAAGTTTTAGGATTCTTTAACACATAATGTCTGAAATCCAATTTAAAAATTATATGTGAATAAGTAGGAAAACTTGCCTAATAAACACAGGGAAAAAAACACTAGAAACAAATTTATAAATTATAAGTTTGTCTGAGCCAGCTCAGGCTGCCGTAATGAAATACTGTGGACTGGGCGGCTTAAACCAGCAGTCCCCAACCTTTTTGGCACCAGGACCAGGTTCATGGAAGACAGTTTTTCCACAGACAGGGAGCGGGTTGGGGGGAAGCTGAGGCAGTGATGTGAGCGACGGGAGTGGCGCAGGGCTGTGGATACAGATGAAGCTTCCCTTGCTTGCAGGCCTCTCCCCTCCCGCTGTGTGGCCTGTTCCTGAGTTTCATGGAAGATGATTTTTCCACAGCCTGGGGTGGGGGCTGGGAGCTGGGGGTGGGGTGGGTGGAGCTCTGTGGCCCGGTCCCTAACAGACTGAGGACTGGGGGTTGGGGACCACAGGCTTAAAGTAGACATTTATTTCTCACAGTTCTGGGCGCTGGAAAACCCAAGATCAAGGTGCCAGCAGATTTTGTGCCTGGTGAGGGCTGCTTCCTGGCTCACAGGTACCTGGCTTCTCTCTCTGTGCACACATGGTCTCTTTTTCTTCTTAGAGGACACTAATCCCATCACAAGGCACCGCCCTTATGACTGCATCTAAACCAAATCACCTCCCAAAGGGCCCACCTCCAAATACCATCACATTGAGGGTCAAGTCTTCCACATGTGGGTTTGAGGGAGTGGGGTGGAAGAAACATAAACATTCAGTCCACAGCACGGATTGTAGTAAAGTGTCTGATTTCTTTTTTTTTTTTTTTTTAATTATTTTTCTTTCCTTCCTTCCTGTCAACTGAAGCAGAGGGAGTGGAGAAGGAACAAGAATCTGCAACTGGTTGTGACTAATTAGTTGTAAACACCACTGCGCTCAGACCAGCCTGACTCTTTTTGATATTTGAGTGCTGACAGCTGTGAAGCCCCGCCACTTTCTCCTCCTTTTGTCTTACATCTGGGCCAACTCCTAAGGATGCCCAGGTGCTCCCGCCTTTAGCCCCAAGGAGAAGTTTAGACCATGTAAGCTCTGGCCTGTGCATGGAACCCTCACCCTCAGCCCTGCCCCTAAGCACCCCAAAGCCAGTCTCCTTTCTCTGCTATCTAAAGCCAGTTTTTGAACCTTCTTGAGAAGTTTCCGGTCTCTTCCCAGAAGTCCTCATATGCAACAAATCTTTTCGTATCCTTTTGGTGTGTGTGTGGTGTCATCAGTCTTGACATTTAAACTAAATTTTGGGTGGGTGTGGTGGCTTATGCCTCTAATCCCAGTGCTTTGGGAGGGTGATGTGAGAGGATTTCTTGAGGCCAGGAGTTTGAGACCAGCCTGGGAAATATAGCAAGACTCCCTATATCTACAAAAAACAGCTAGACATGGTGGCACATGCCTGTAGTCCCAGCTACTCGGGAGGCTGAGGTGGAAGGGTTGCTTGAACCCTGTAATTTGAGATTGCTGTGAGCTATGATCGTGCCACTGCACTCTACCCTAGCTGACAGAGGGAGACCTTATCCCAAAAAACAAAATTTTGTGTGGAGATAGTTATCTCAACACTACAACACAGATGATTTGGCTATTAGAATTATCAGGCAAGAATTTAAACATATCTATTATAAATAGAATATAAAAGGAATATGTAGAGAAAGACAAAATGAATAAAAAGAGAATTTCTATAGAGAATTGGAATCTATAATATTCAAATAAACTTTCAACAACTGAAAAATATTAGTATCTGAAATTAAGAATTCACTGAATGAATTTAATGGCAATCTGAACACAGCAGGTGATAGGACCTATGAGCTCAAAGACAGCAATAGAAAATACTCAAACTGAAGCATAGAGACAGAAAATAATGAAAATAACAGATCAGTGCAGAAGACACATATTAGGGCACAGTCCAAATGTCTAACATGCATATAACTGGATTCTAGAAAGAAAGGAGGGAGTGACAATCAGACAAGCAATATTTTTATTGAATTTTTTTATTGAGCTAAAATATGAACGTAAAATTTACCACCTTTACCATTTTTAAGTATGTAGTTCAGTGATGATCAATATACGTATTTTCTTTTTTCTGCTTCATCCCATCCCCCCTCCTCTGTCTCTTTGTGAGAGCAACTTTCTTAGCTCCCACATGTGAGTGAGACCATGTGGTATTTGTCTCTCTCTCTCTGTGCATGGCTTATTTCATGTTGTGTGAAATAATATCTATCCATGGTGCCCCAAATGACAGGATTTCACTCTTTTTTATGGTTCAATAATATTCCATGATGTATATATGCCACATTTTCTATATCCATTCCTCCACGGATGGGCACTGAGACTGATTCCCTATTCTGGCTATTGTGAATAGTGCTGCAATAACTGTGGGAGTGCAGATATCACTTCGATATATTTTTTATATATTCAATATATTTTGTTTATTTTGGATATGTATCCAGTAGTGGCATCGCTGGATCATATGGTAGCTCTATTTTTGGTTTTTTGAGGAACTTCCATACTGTTCTCATAGTGGCTGTACTAATTTACATTCCCATCGACAGTGTGCAAGGCTTCCCCTTGCTCCACAGCCTCACCAGCACCTGCTGTTGCCCATCTTTTTTATGCAAGCCATTTTAACTGGGGTAAGATGATACTTCACTGTGGTTTTGATTTACGGTTCTCTGATGATTAGTGATGTTGACCATGTTTTCATATACTTGTTGGCCATTTGTATGCCTTCTTTTGAAAAATGCCTGTTCAGATCTTTTGCCCATTTTTTAATTGGAATTTTTTTTTGCTTTTGAGTTCTTTGAGCTCCTTACATACTCTGATTATTTTATTTTATTTTATTTTTTTTGAGACAGAGTCTCACTTTATTGCCCAGGCTAGAGTGAGTGCCGTGGCGTCAGCCTAGCTCACAGCAACCTCAAACTCTTGGGCTCAAGCAATCCTGCTGCCTCAGCCTCCCAAGTAGCTGGGACTACAGGCATTCGCCACCATGCCCGGCTAATTTTTTCTATATATATTAGTTGGCCAATTAATTTCTTTCCATTTATAGTAGAGATGGGGTCTCTCTCTTGCTCAGGCTGGTCTCGAACTCCTGAGCTCAAAGGATCCGCCCACCTCGGCCTCCCAGAGAGCTAGGATTACAGGCTTGAGCCACCGCGCCTGGCCCATACTCTGATTATTAATCCCTT
>VSMD01044676.1:0-57380 GCA_008750895.1 Mirza zaza | reverse complement strand
CCCTCCCCTCCTCTCCCCCCTTTACCCTGCCCCCTTACCCTCCTCTTCCCCTCCCTTCCCCCTTTACCCTCCCCTCCTGCTGCTGGCTCCTCACTGAGATTTCTGCGCTCCCCCCACCCTTCTGAGTTAATTATTAGCTTCCTTTGGAAACCTGTCTTTTAGTTTTATACACTTTCATGAAGGCAGAATTAAATAATGACGTTTCATCCGTGTATCTTTTGCCCAGGTTTAGCAAACATCAAGATATCAAGCAAGGTTTACTTCAGATGTTTTTCTTTTTTCTTAAAGAAATAAATGTAACGAAAAGAATTAATCATCCCAATTCCTTTTCACGTCCTCTCTCCCTACAGGTAACTAGTCTTCTACAGTTGACTTGTATTAGTCTCCAGGTGTATTTTCATTCATTGAGTGTACAGTCTGCCCTCTATCTGCCAGGCCACATCCACATATTCAATCAGCCCATTCGAGCAACCACTGGTCAAAAATATTTTAAAAATACAAATTTAAAAATACAGTATAACAACTATTTAGTAAACAACTACTGCAGTAGTTACATAATATTAGTTATTATAAGTAATCTAGCAATGATTTAAAGTACACAAGAGGATATGCATTGCATAGGTTATATGCAAGCATATTCTATTCTCAAATGATTATTTCAACTTTGGCTGTGTCTGTAATTATGTTCCTTTATATTTTTAAGACTGTTTCTCTGTTTTTCCTCCCTCCATTCTAAAGGGACTGAAGATTTTTCAGTCTTAACTTGGTTTTGTTTGTTTGTTTTTGAGACAGAGTCTCACTCTGTGGCCTGGGCTAGAGTGTAGTGGCGTCATTATAGCTCCCTGCAGCCTGCCTCAGCTTCCACCTACCCAGCTAATTTTTTTCTATTTTTTGTAGAGATGGGGTCTCGCTCTTGCTCAGGCTGATCTTGAACTCCTGGGCTCACGTGATCCTCCCTCCTGGCCTCCCAGAGTGCTAGGATTACAGGTGTGAGCCACCGTACCTGGCCTGGCCTCTTGTTTTGTCATTTAAAGCTATAAATTTCCCTCTAAGTACCACTTAGGTATATCCTATAGTTTTTATATGCTATAAATCCATCATTATTGGTTCTAATTTCTAATATGATTTTTTTTTCTCCAGTTCATAAACTGCTTACAGTTTTGAATTGTCAAAGACACTTGCGGGGTTGACTGTCTTTCTGTTATTAGTTTCTAGTCCTGTTTCACTGTGGTCAGAGAACATGATCTGTGTGGTATTGCTTCCTTGGTATTTGTTGAGGACAGCTTTGTTGTCCAGAAACTGGTCAGAGTGTGCTGATCATTGGGTGTACTATAAAGGTTTATTAGGTCAAACCTGTACACTGGCTGTTTAAATTTTCTGTGTCCTTACTAATCTTTTTTTCTCTGTTTAATCTGTCAGTTATGCATGGGAGTGTATGAAGTTTTTCATTATTATATGGGTTTTTTAAATTTCTCTTTATTAATCTATTTTTACTTTGTTTTGTGGTGATATTGTTAAAAACATATAGATTCTGAATTTTTTATATCTTTATGATCAATTGTTTCCATTGTCATATGGGATATCAATTGTTCCATGATACGATGACATTTTTGACTTTAGTAATGCTTTTTGTTGTGTTTTGTCTTATGCTGGTGGGCAAAATTTTTCTTATTCCACTTTCACTGCAGCTCCCCACTCCAGGGATCTCAGCTTTCTGCAGTTCCAGTTCTCTGGCATGAATGGGCACGGTGATTTTTCTCCTCTCTCTGTGCGGTGGTTAAGTGAGTTTGGATCATAATCCTCAGCCACATCTTCAGAGCCATAATCTGGAATGTTTTAATCCCAAAAAGTAAAAATCCCCAAAGTCTAAACTCAGTACTATCTAAAAATCCCAAAAATCATGCTCTTAAAAGACTTAAATCCTGAATGTTGAAATTCTGAAAGCCAAATTCTGGAGAAGCAATTAGTGCATTTTCAGTTGTACATAGGATAGTTGCATCATGTTAGGCAGAACTGTTAGCTTGCTATGGTCTTTATTTGAAAGTGAAGTATGGTTTAGGGAGATGTGTTCGGCTATGTATGTCATCTTTGCATCATTTCCAATAATGAAGGTATAAATTGTCTAGAGACTTCTAGAGAGTTCTAATTTTTTTAATGCATTTTTTGCAAATTTGACTCCACTAAAGTACATTATCACAGCATTAAGTCTGTGTGTAAGCATCATATATATACATAAAGATGTTGAAACTTCCCAGTAAATGAGGAGATGTCTTTTTTGTACATCTGCATTTGTGAAAGATAAAATTTCTCAAGTTCTTGGCCCTTTGGGCGAAGCATATGTGTTGGTGACCCATTGCGGTTTTATATCCAGCTCATCAAAAGACTTAGGGTGTCTGCCATGGTATTTCGGATGACCATGCAATCACCAACTATAGTGATACGAGTTTATACATTTCCCTTTTTGGCTTATTTCTTTATGAATATAGTCCTTCTATCTTCTCATAATTGTTATACTTGTATGGCGGTCATTAGTAGACCTGAGTGTTTGTGCTTGCAAAACTCTGTATGTAACTGTTGCCTATTTTACTGGGTAAAGTGGCCTGTAAAGTATTTTGTTGTATTTTTATATTTCTCAAGTAAATCCCCTTTTGAAAATGGGAATAGATATCTTTTAAGTAATTTTTAAAATTATTTTTTCCTGAATTATATTTTCAGGATTTTGATCTTTTGGGATTGTGGTTTTCAGGATTTTAGAATTTAGGAACTTTGATCTTTCAGGATTTCAACATTCAAGATTATGACATTCAGAATTGTGTCGTTTGGAAGTGTGATTGGCTCCCAGTAAAGCATGGGAATAATTATCACAGGTGAGTAATAGAAATGTTCCAAATACATATATGAATCTTCTTTAATGGTAAGTCAGTGGTAAAATGTCCACTTGCCCTAATAAGGCGACAGTCACACAGGAAGGGCACCACCAGAGTTGTAGGCATGTACCTTCAGCCTGGGGCAGGATCTTGGGGGAGGCAGAGGGTGTGTGGGTGGGAGCTGGGGACAGTGTCTAGCACGGCTGCACTTTCCAGTGCGGTAACCACCAGGCCCAGGGGGCTGCCGAACACTCGCCACGTGGCTAGTGGGCATTGAGATATGCTCTGAGCTTAAAACACATATGGGAGGCCTGGCGCGGTGGCTCACACCTGTAATCCTAGCACTCTGGGAGGCCGAGGCGGGTGGATCGCTCAAGGTCAGGAGTTCGAAACAAGCCTGAGCAAGAGTGAGACCCCGTCTCCACTATAAATAGAAAGAAATTAATTGGACAACTAAAAATACATAGAAAAAATTAGCCGAGCATGGCGGTCCGTGCCTGTAGCCCCAGCTATTCGGGAGGCTGAGGCAGGAGGATTGCTTGAGCCCAGGAGTTTGAGGTTGCTGTGAGCTAGGCTGACGCCACTGCACTCTAGCCTGGGTAACAGAGTGAGACTCTGTCTCAAAAAAAAAAAAAAATACACAAAAATAAAATAAAATACACATGAGATTTTGAAGGCTTGTATGAACAAGAAAAATAAAATATTTCAATACATTTTTATATGAATTACATGTTGAAATAATACTTTGATGTACTGGTTTAAATAAAACATAATTTAACATAACCTATGTCTTTTTACTTTTTAAAAATGTGGCTTCTAGAACATTTATAATTCAATAAATGTCTGTGGCTCCTATTGTATTTTTGAGAAGCTTACTATTATTCAAAGTGAAGTCCTGGCCAGCAGCCTTGACATCACCTGGGAACTTAGGCTCCAGAACAGGCATTTAACAAAACCCCCAGGTGATTTGTAGATAGCAGTGACACTGCTGTAGACAGCAGTGATTCTGAAACTTGAGCTGATGTCATTATCAGCTGGGGGGCTCCTTAAAGCACAAAGCTCTGGGTTCCACCACCAAAGTTCCTGATTCAAAGTAGGGCTGGGTTGGGACCCAAAATTTGCATTACTGCTCCTCTATACACTTGAGAATAAGGGCAAGATCTGTCTCTAGGACATACGTTTGGGGTTACAGAAAAGTCTTGGGACTAAACTGTTCTGGGATTTGTCTTCCAGGAGTAGGATATTGTCCCTTTTCCAGGCCTTCCATATGTCTTAGAGACATCTAAGAATCCCTACTCTTTCAAGTATAGTGGAAGCCAAAGATCCTTTGAAGACAGATATGAAAATCACTGGAATATGAAAAAGTCTTTGCTCTTCTCCTGAGTGAGGAAGGGGTTTCCAGCCTCCATTCATGGTTCATTCTTCAACCATTCACCTCCACCATTTACCCACATTCACAATCCAGAATCTGCCATTCGCCATCAACAATCCATCTCCACCATCCATCATCCACCATTAACTTCCCTTCACTACCATCCACCATTCACCACCCACCATCCAAAATCCACCATCTACCACTCACCATACATCATCCACCATCCATAATCTACTATCCAAGATCCACCATTCACTTCCATCCACCATCCACTATCTACCATTCAACATCCACCATCTATCAACTACCATCCATCATCTACAATCCACCATCTACCATTCACTTTGATTCACCATCCACTATCCACCACCTACTATTCACCATCCACCATCCACAACCTACCCTCCACCATCCACTATTCACCATCCACCATTCACCATTTACCATCCACAATCTACCATCCACCATCCCCATTCACCATCCCCATCCCCCATCCACAATCTGCCATCCCCCATCCCCCATCCACCATTCACCATCCACCATCCACTATCCACCACCTACTATTGACCATCCACCATCCACCACCCCCCATCCACCATCCACAACCTACCCTCCACCATCCACTATTCACCATCCACCATCCACCATTCACCATCCACCATCCACAATCTACCATTCACCATCCCCCATTCACCATCCACTATCCACCATCTACTATACACAATCTACCATCCACCATCCATAATCTACCATCCACCATCCCCCATTCACCATCCACCATCCACAATCTACCATCCACCATGCCCCATTCACCATCCCCCATCCCCCATCCACTATTCACCATCCACCATCCACTATCCACCACCTACTATTCACCATCCACCATCCACCACCCCCCATCCACCATCCACAACCTACCCTCCACCATCCACTATTCACCATCCACCATTCACCATCCACCATCCACAATCTACCATCCACCATCCCCCATTCACCATCTACCATCCACCATTCACCATCCACCATCCACAATCTACCATCCACCATCCCCCATTCACCATGCACTATCCACCATCCACTATACACAATCTACCATTCACCATCCACCATCCACAATCTACCATCCACCATCCCCCATTCACCATCCACCATCCACCATCCACAATCTACCATCCACCATGCCCCATTCACCATCCACCATCCACTATCCACCATCCACCATCCACAATCTACCATCCACCATGCCCCATTCACCATCCACTATCCACCATCCACAGTCTACCATCCACCATCCCCCATTCACCATCCACCATCCACTATCCACCATCTACTATACACAATCTACCATTCACCATCCACCATCCATCATTTACCATCCATTATCTACCATGCCCCAGTCATCATCCATCATCCACCATTCAGTTACATTCACTATTGATCATCTACCATCCACCATTCACCATCCACCATCCATTATCTACCATCCACCATATACAATTCACTTCCATTCACCATCTACCATCTACCATCAACCATCCAGCATTCATCATCTGCCATACACCATTCACCATTCATTTCCATTCACCATCCACCATCCATCACCCACCATTCACCACCCACCATCCATAATTTACCAACCACTATCCACCATCCACCAGTAACCACCCACCATCCATAATTCACCATTCACCATTCATCATCCATCATCTACCACTCATCACATACTATCCACCATCCACCATTCCCCCTTCAGTTCCATCCACCACCCACCATCCACAACCCACCATCCACCATCCACCATCCACCACCCACCATCCACCATCCACCACCCACCATCCACCACCCACCATCCACAACCCACCATCCACCATCCACCACCCACCATCTACCATCCACCATTCACTTCTATCCACCACCCACCATCTACCATCCACCATCCACTACCCATCATTCACTTCCATTCCCCATCCACCATCTACCATTCACCACCCACCATCCATAATTCACTTCCATCCACCACTGGCCACTCGCCACCCACCGCCTACCATCCATCATCCACCATCCACCATCTATTTTCCACTATCAAACATCCACCATTCACCATTCACTTCCATTCACTATCTACCATTCACCTCTATCCACTATTCACTGTACACCACTGTTCGCCATCCACATTCACCACTATTCACCATCCACAGTCATCATTATTCATCACCCACATTTACCTCCACTCACCGTTTTCTATTCATCACCGACATCCTTTCATTCCCTCGGTCCTTGCAACCTGCATGAAGGTGCTCTCATCAAGATAAGGATGAAGAAGCCAAGGCTACACGCCAGAGGCAAGCAGCCCGCCTAATACAGGGGCAAACTGGGTGTTCGTTCTTTCTCCCTCTTCAGAGGACTCCCTTTGGCCTCATTACCATATTTCGGTGCAGAGACTTTACCCCATGCTGTGACTTCCTGTGTCTTTCTCTGCCATAAGTGAAAGTTTATTGTTCCAAAGACAGTGCTTAATCCCTGCCGCACAAAACCCTGGGGCCTTTGAGGGGTCTTAAGGATGCTCGAAACTCTGCATTCTTGGCTTACAAAGGTGGTTACTCATGCCCAGAGAAGCTAAGAAACACGCCTGATGGAAGACGAATCAAGTCCTTCAGTGTAAAAGGGAGACGATCCTGCAGTCGTCCCGCTCCTTCCTGGGACCCCGAGCTGTACACCCGCAAGGGCAGGACGCAGGGAGGAAACAGCGCGTGAGAAATGCCAAAGGTATTTTTCAGAAGTCAGGATGTGGATGCAGGAGGGGCGAGTAAGTTAGTGAAATCAAGTTGAAGGAGGATGAAGCAATGTGCTGAGGACGGCCAGAGAGGATCAGTGTTAGAAACACAGGAGAGCGGGAGGCTGCGCACAGGGTGTCACCTCCACGTCTGAAGTGCCAGACGCCCTCTGCCAACCAGAGCGGTGGAGGACGATTCTCTCTGCGGAGGCGAACTGGGGCACTCTGGGCTGTGGGCTCCAGGCACCGCAGAGACGGTGGAAGGTGGAAGTCAAGTGGAAGTCTGTGTGGAAATAGTGGAGCCACGCTGCCTGCTCCAGCTTGGGCCCAGACTCAATCCCCTGGGCAGGAAAGCGGTGGATTCTTCTCTGGAAAATCCGACTGTCTCAGAGGAAAGACTTCCACCGTTCAAGTCCCCCAGGAAATGGTAGAGCGGCTCCCGGGAGGCCCCAGCCAGCCAGCCCTGTCCTTGCGCAGGGGGCTCTAGCCAACTCTCGATGTCTCCTCCTGATGTGACGAGAACAGGCAAGTGAGGACCCAACATGTGAGGACACGTGTGTACACCTGTACACCCACCCCAGTGGAGTCCTAGGGTCCCATTACTTTATCGTCAGCTTTAGAGTAGTATTTGACTTTAAAAATAAACATATATGGCTTTGTTAAAAAAATGGAAGTCAAAGGAAGATGAAAGGAGCCCTGTTGCTCTGAAGGACTCTTTCATCTCTTCCCGTCACGCACACAGGCTCCCTCTGGTGAGCAGACCCCGGCATGGCTTTGGTCTTCACGTCACACTCCCGTGGGGCCCCGTCAAAGTGAGCGGGCTGTGCATGGAGCATGTGGAAAGACATGTCTGCAGTCCCACTTCCTGTGCCTCTTCTGACACGTTGGCCTCGGGGATGGGTCCTGTGACCTTGGCTGGGCCGTGGTGAGGGTGCAAGGGAACCCTGGGGACCCTGGGACAGTGGGCAAGCATGTCACTTGGCGGCCAGGCCTGTTGTTTTGGCGGTATTCCCAACGGAGCCCCCCAGAAGACTGAGCTGAAGGTGTCCCTGTGGTCACTTGGTTTTCCCGTCAGCAAGCCCTGCTGCCTGTGCTGCCGAGAGCAGGGCCTGGGCAGGGCTCTCAGGGAGGGCCGGGCCAGCCCTGGGCCTGGCAGCCCTCCTGCTCCTGCACGGGGCTTGGCGACCCTATTCTGGAGGCAGCTCTGAGGTCCTGTGGGAAGAAGCCCAAGAGGTCAGGCCTCTGCCGTCAGGCTGAGGCGAGGAGTGAGGCAGAGTCTAGTGCCTGCTTCTGTGCTGGACAGTTTTAGCTAGGGCTTGAGGATTCCTGCTGGAGGCCTGGAGTGTAGCAGCAAGCACACCGAGTACCCGGATTTTGGTCTCTACAAACCATTCGCCCCTGAAAGGAGCAAGGCTCCTGGGAGAAACGGCTTATCCCAGGGCTGGAGCAAGTGAAGTGTAAGATGAGCTTATAAAGTCTTGTGTCAGGAAGTGCGGCTGTGCCTGCGAAACAGCAGAGTGTGCTAAGAGAACACAGGAGTAGCTTAAAGCACCTTCCATCGACCTAGTTTGGGATGCTTTGAGCATGCAAATGAATAACGGCGGTGACGGGTTACAGCCTACCAAACAAAAAGAATTCATGCGCCCAGGTGGGTATAAATGGATAGAGAGATAACAAACAGATAATAAACAGGGGAGAAGGAAAAGGCCTTTGCTTCCACACGATGCCAACTAATAAATGTAGGATGGAGTTAGAAAAACCTCTATTTGGCAACCATCATAGCAAAACAGAAGAACTACCAAGGGATGCTAAGTGTGGAGAGCCTTTATGGAGACTCAAAGCATCTCTCCACAAGTTACTTATTAATTGTAAAAGACAAAATTATAACTATACAATGGATTACGCCTTAACGGACGCCAGCTATCGGCTTCCTATGGACAGCATGTGAGAAGGGCACATTTAGGCCGTAAGGCAGCCAAGAACGTAGAACCAGAACCACAACTCGAGGAAACCCATATTGAGGGGCATTTTATTAAATAGCTGCCCCGTAGTCTTCAAAAAAGTCAGCGTCATGAAAGGCAAAACAAGGCTGAGGGCAGGTCCAAGGTGCGACACCTACAGGCATATAGGCAGGATGTGGCCGTTGGCTGGGAGAGCTGGCCCAGAGGACAGGCCTGGGGCCATGCCCGGTGAGACTGAAATAATGGGCTGTGGATGACATGAGGATGCCACATTGATGCCACGCTCCTGACTGTGACGACTGCACAATGGCTTGTTTAGGAGTCAAAGGGGGTGATGTCTGCAGCCTTCCTTCGCGTTGGTTTAGAAAAGAGAGAGCCTGAGAGAATGGCGGAGCTACTATGGCCAAGCAGTGAGTCCATGCAAAGGGTATACGGGAACTCTTTGTTCTAGCATCTTCCACCTTTTCTCAAATTGGGCTCCAGAGGTCACAGGGCGGGCTTTGGAGCGAGGCTTACACAGGGCCAGGTCTCAGGGGCCCCGCTGGTTTCTCTCCTGCTACCAGGCTTCTCTTCATCCTTTGGACCCTGGCTCCGAAGTGGTACCTGAGCCCACCACTGTGGGCTGTGCTGGTGACAGCAGGGATTGGGCCTGGAAAGTCACAAAGATCCCACAAAATATAAACAGCCGGTGGTTGCGTCTAGAGTGTGCAAGCAACTAACACGCAAGAAATCATAGGAGCGGCAACCACCAACCTTCCTCTCGTCCCTTTTAGAAAACTCTTTCTAACCTGGCCTGTTCTTGATTGCTCCTGGGGACAGGGAGCTCACCCGTGGGGGGTGTTATGTGGTCCCCTCCTCAGGGAGTGTGGTGTTCTAGTCTCAGTCTGACACCATCATCCTTCATGGGGCTCTGCTTTAAGCCACCCTGATTCCAATTTCGGAAGAGGCGGGGTGTAATTAAGTAAGTTACTAGCTGCCGAAGGAGTCCCTCCTGCTGTTGCACACCGAAATCGTTTGTCGTTTTGTTAGACGAGGGCCCTGGAACACAGACACCAAGCAACCCTGAGCCCACTGTTGCCATGGGAGTCTTTGTGCACCTGCTGGCGCACTCTTCAGACGTCGTCTGAGCCTTGGCTGGAGACTACCAAGAATGCTGAGAGAGCCCGGGTGACGGGGGCCTCGGGGGCCTGCAGGGGTGTCCTCAGGCGCTGGACAGAGGCCTCTGGAGTGGAGGGGCCTGGGGAGGACGACCCGGGTCTGCCTGGGGGCGTCTGGGCTGGCAACGGCTGGAGAGAGGAGTTGGTCCGTGAGTGGGTCCTTGGGGTGCAGACAGAAATGCGAGGCAGGTGGTGTTGTGTAGACCCTGGGGACCAACGAAGCTGGAATGTCAGAGGAAAGGTGAGGAGAGGGAGAGGAGTGGGCGAGCCAGGACAGGGCTGTGCTGTGTCCTCCAAGTGGCCTTGGGGTGCCGGCAGGAAGAGGGTGGTGCAGACAGGCTGGAGTGAGGGGGGAGGGGCGCCGTGGGAAGAGGACGAGCAGGACCCCGAGGACCCACACCTTCACTTTGGAGGGGCGTGGGGGGCGTCCCTGAGCGGGGTGTGTAGGCGGCTCAAGAAAAGGTTCTGAGGCGCTCGGGATGGAGAAGGGGGCCACGGTGCCTCTCGGGAGGGCCCGGAGGCCTCCGTCAGCCCTGCGACTCCACTGCCAGCCTGGCTCCCCTCCACGCCTGCCCCTCCCAGTGGGCAGAGCGGTTTCCCCAAGGGAGGGAAATTCACGTTTCCCGCGACTGGGGCCTTGCCCTCCAGGTCTCCCCTGCGCCGCAGAAGCAGGGCCGGGTGGAGGTGAAGGAAGGTCTGGAAGGGCAGTGTGAGGACAGGCGGTCACCCCCACGGAGCACTGGGGACACTCTGGCTGGCGGTGGCGGTGCCTGGCTCAAGGGGGCCACCTTGCAGTGGGAGGGCCCTGTGGGGCCGCCGTGGGGGTCGGCAGCCCTTACTGGGTGGGCTGGAGCCCCGCTGCCCTCTGCTGCGCAGGAACAAGGACCCCAGGCCCCGGTGCCAGCGCTCTTGCTTGGGGACGGGCTACCCGGCCCTCAGATGCCTCCTCTGGGTGTGACGACACACATTTAGGCAGTCAGGAATTAAGTGGAATTATGCTAATTATCAATTGCCCATTGATTAACGGGGACTGAGAAATGGGGAGGGGACTCCCGCTGTAGATGCTGAGCCTGGGGGCGTTGGGGTCGCTGACCCAGCCACAGGACAGGCTGGCCGGAAACTTTGAGAAAGAAGCCCAGAGAGAGCCACCAGCCCCGCCGGACAGAGTTGCAGAGTTGCGGTAACGATGACAGCGACAAGCTGTCAGTCCTTGAACAGGACAAACACACCAGTGAGCCACAGTGGAGACCAGAGATGGCCTGTATGTACGTGGGAAATAGGACCGTCTGCAGCCAGAGAGATAAGGCTGACTTCTTTAATAGACGGTACTGGGAACCTACTGCACATCAAAAATATTGCAGATAGTTGTAGATAATCATGTAAAGCTGCTCTAGATGAGGGGAGGAAAAAAGACACGAAGATGAAACGCAGCCCAAGAGCCCCGTGATGAGGGGAAGGCTCGACATTTGCGTTGGGATGTAACTGTGCACCTTATTCCATATTGGCATGGGGTCACTGGGCACCTCGCCACTGTGATTATGCACAAGGGTGTCCTTGTTCTTGGGAAACACACAGTGAAGTATTTGGGGGTTAAAGGTCATCCATCAGGCCCACAAGTACCCCTCACTTGACTTAGGGGTGTTGCCCAAGCCCCGGGAGGCTTGGTCCTGCCCAGCCTTGGCTCTTGCCGCTGAAGGGGTTGTCAGCCAATGGTTTCTTGTTCCTGGAGAGTCCCTAAGTGTCCGAGCAGAAGAGACCTCCAGTGACTGCCAGCCTGGAGCAGCGCAGATGGCACGGAGCTGCGTGGGATTACACAGATGGGGAGTTGGGGGTGTCGGGGCCCTCTCCTCATTTCCAACTCACCCTTGGACCAAAGAGGAACCTGTCCCAAGGCAAGGACAGTCTCCAGACACTCCCTGAGCCCCTGCATGCTGAGGTGTTTGCCCTGGGAAGTCGCTGTCTTGGGGAGTGGGCTGGGCTGCCAGGCACGGGTTAGTGGCACCCTCAGCGCAGGGACGGGAAAGAGGGCTCTGAGCAGCTGGGAGGTGCTTCTTGGGGAGCCACCGGCTAAAGGCACCCACAGCCCCGGGCTGCGTCTGAAGCCGGGCTGCTTGGCAGGGAGGCCCCGGAGCCCCTCCAGGGTCGGTCCCCACGCCCTGCAGGAGAAACAGGGGGGGAGTGATTTTAATACCCTAAAAATGTGACAGACTTGTCACCATGAGGAAAACGCCACGTCTCTGGGCTGCCTTGTTTTGTGGCAGAGCTTTTCATTTTGAATCCCACGTGGGAGAGGAGCGGGCCTCCACTTTCGGTTCGGTCCTCCCGGGCCCGGGTGGCTGCTGCGAGGGCCCAGAACCCACCCCCTCCGTGGTGTGCGCATCGACTGCAGATGACCTTAGGGGCCATGGGCGAGAGAGGCGGGTCTGGCCACCCCTGCCGGGACCCCCACCCGGCGCCAGCCTCCCGCAGAGCAGGCGAGTGGCGTGATCTTCCTCACGGGCTTCAAAACAGCGCTGGCGGGCAACGCGTCATTCTTTTTGTAGATGACGAAGCCGAGCTCAGACGACCTGACCTGCCGGGTTCGTGCGAGCCCGAGGCGGTGGAGGCAGAATGTGAGGTCAGGTCTCTGGTTCCAAGCCGTGTTCTTTTCACGAAACCAAGTGAGTGCAAGACTCACAGCATGGCTCCTGCACCTCCCCTAAAACAGAGATTCTCAGACTTCTGGTCTTACAACTATTGGGGCCAGCCAGATCTGCCAATCTTTCTGTGCCTGGGCAGGCACTTGAAAGAGCCGCGGGGTGGGCAGAGCCGGGTCTGTGCAGCGGGTGGTCGGGCGGTCGCCAGCTGGACGGTGCGCATCCTGTTTGGGCTGCTCCCGTCACAGTCCTGTGAGTGGCGTGATAGTCACTCACAAATGGAGACACCGAGGCAGGGCAAAGGCGGTGATTTGCCCCTTGCCGTGGGTGTCCAGGCAGGGTGGGAGCCGGGTTTGTGGTCTCAGGCCTGGGTCGAGGAACGGCCCTGGGAGTGGTCTCCACGGAGCCCACCCTGCCTCTGGGAGGGGACGGGGGCAGGGCCGTAAGGGCCTTTGAGCCGCGAGCCCTGAAGGTAGCCTGACACCCTTGCTTACAACTGACTTTAAAATAAACACGATGCGACTGAGGCATGAGGAGGCCCCACACAGTGCTGCTTTGCCTCCTGTTCACTTCTTGGATTCTTCTTTTCTTTCTTTGAGGTAGCCAATGCGACAGCATTAAATTAGTTAATACTTGGTGGCTGCGCTTTGCTGATGCTCTGCTCACAGCTGCCTACTGCCTGCAGGGCACCCCCCAGAGGGATGTCAAGAGCTCCTTGCAGATGGGGAAACTGAGGCCCAAACACAAAAGGTGGTCCACAGCCACAGAGGAGGCCACTCTGTCCCTTCGAGAGGCTTCTTTCCAGGGAAGGCCGCTGGATCGCCGCCCTCCGTGGTGTCATGAGAATCCTGAGGATGACAGAGAGCAGGGTGTGCCCACCCGCCAGGCAGCCCAGGGCCAGGCAACACATAATAATAAGGCCATGAGAGGGAGGGAGTCACTGGCCTGGAGCTGCTCCCCATGGGGCGCTGGGCCTGGCGGGGCTGGCAGCCAGGCACCCAGCCAGGAAGAAGGGCGAGGCCAGTGTGGGAGGGGGAGCACCCGTGCAGGAACTCACCGTGCTGGATGTCTTGCAGAGGGTGGCCGACCCCAGCGGGGTCACCAGGGACCACAGCCCTCCCAGGCCACATGGCGCAGTGCTCCCAGGAGGAGGGTGAGCTGGGCTTCCCCAGGGTCTGGGAGGGAGAATGGAGGGCTGGCCTGGGGCTGGGCCCATGGGGGTGGCGGGAGGGGAGCTGCCCGGAGCAAGGGAGCATGGAAGGAGCCAGGCCCGTCTCGCGAGGGCAGAGACGCCACTCCTGACCCACTGCCTCCTTTGCCGGCCCAGCCTCCTCTGCCCCATCCTTCTCATCCCGACCCACCCAAGGGTGAGGCATGCCACTGAGTCCCTCAGTACCCTGACTGCTGTACCCCAACTCCTCGGTGGCAAGTGCAAGAAGGTCCTGAGGGCCTCACCAAGCTCCACATGGTCAAGCCCCTGCCCGACGAGGCGCGCCACTCCACAGCGAAGCGGGTTCCGAGGCTGGGGCTTCCTGCTGGCCGCACTGGAGCCCGTGGAGCCAGAGGGAGCGTGTTTGGGAAGGGGCAACCAGTTTTGGCGTGTGCAGGTGCAATTCCCGTGGGCGCCCGGCTACCTACAGCCGATGGGCGCAGAGGCAGGGTGCATCCTCCTGGCCTTGGGCCGCCCTCGGGCTGCTGGGGAGAGAAGCAGCGAGGGAGGGCGGCTGCTTGGCTCTGGGGCCTGCTTCTTGTAGGAGGCAGGGTGGCTGTCTCTGCAGCTGGTGTAGAGGTGGCACCGGTGGGTCTCTGTGCTTCCAGGGTGATTAAGTAAGCCTCTAGACCCTGTTGTTTCCTCTCCTTATTTCGTCTCGCTCCTCTTTCACTTGGTCACGCTTGTTAAGTGTCAACTGAATGCAGCACAGGTGGATCATGGAAAGCTCTGTTCTCAAAGACAGCCTAACCTGGGGAGGGTGTGGAGAGATAGGCTCACAGTGCGCTGTCAAAGGGCAGGGGAACATGCTCGCGAGGGACAGGGGGCGGATTCCAGTGGGGGCCCAAGGGAGGCAGGTGTCCGGGTGGCTCTGCACTCACTCTTCCACGGTCCTCCGTTGAGCACGCGCATCTTCCCCGGAGAAGTCCTGCAGTCGGCTGGCGAGAGGCCGCAGGCCATCCTCCGCACAGCAGGGAGGTGTGCTGGGAGGGGCACTGCGGGAGCAAGAAGGGCTGTGTTGGGGCGCGAGTGGCGGGCTGGGGTAGTCACAGGAGGCCTGGCATGGGCACAAAGCTGGATTTTATTCCAAGGGCACCTAGGTGACATAGCCACGGGAAATATGTGCAGTCTAAAGAACTAATACAAACGCCCATGACCTGCCGCTCAGGGACAACTAGAATTAATGTCCAGATGTATTTCCTTCCAGTCTTTTTTTCTTATGGATATTTTTTCATGGCAGATCATGTTATATTATAGATGTACGTTTTTCATTTGGCGTCTTAATCCAATCATTTTCTTATGTTAAGCACTTTGATCACATAATCTGTCTTGTGTGGATGTGTCACAGTTACGTATCGCCGGCTTCCCTTTGTCTCCTGCGCAGACAGCGCTGGCGGACACTCCTGGAAGTTCCTCTTGCTTCTCTTGCGGTTTCTCGAGAGGCTTCCTGGTCGGAGGCCCCTCGCTGTCCAGGCCGCGCTGCTTGGCCGCTGCGTCTTACTCCTCGGCACTGCGTGCAGCGCGCTCCTCTTCCTTGGGGACGTGGCGGAGCCGGTGGCCAGGCCGCGTGTCCCAGGCGCATGCCCGCGGCGGATCCTCAGGTCCCCGCCAGAGCCGGAGCCAGGGGCTCCCTCGGCAGGACCCCCGGCCGCAGTGGGTTAGCGTTTGGTGTCGCCCAGACTGCACGGCTGCGGGGAGGGCCTTGGCCAGCTGGAGGCCCTGGCGGGGTCTTGCGTGCGCGTCGCCTCAGGCGGCCGCTGCAGCCCCACGGCCTGAACCCAGGCTGATCTGGCTCCCGTTTCAGGTGGGCAGCTCAGCTGGCGTGTCCCCAGACACCGCGCAAGGCGCCGGGGGCCAGCTGCTGCCGGCCACACCCTCTGTCACTCCTGGCGTGCCCAGAACAGAGCCCCTGGTTCAGCACGCAGCACACAGCAATTTCTTTCCTTAAAAATGTTTTTATTTTGAAATGACTTCAAACTTTCAGAAAAGTATAAGAATGGCAGAGAACTCTCGCATGCTCTTGGTCCAGATTCAACAACCGTTTGCATTTTTGCCGTTTTCTTTTCCATGTACTACAGTTCTCCCCTCTCCTCTCCTCCTCCCCTTCCACACACACCACCGCCCGAAACACACCACATACACGCACACACACCACACACATGACACACACCACACACCTGACACACACCACACACGACACACACCACACATGACACATCACACACATGACACACAGACACACCACACACATGACACATAACACACACATGACACACAGACACACCACACACATGACACACCACACACATGACACACAGACACACCACACACATACACATGGACACACAGAGACACACCACACACATGGACACACAGACACACACCACACACATGACACACACAGGCACACACCACACACGACACAGACACAGACACACACCACACACATGGACACACATACACATGGACACACACAGAGACACACCACACACACAGACACATAGAGACACATACACATGGATACACACACAACACACATGGACACACACGGACACACATGAACACACATGAAAACACACAGAGACACATGTGGACACGCGGGCACACACAGAAACACACAGACATACATGACACACATGTACACACAGAGACACATACACACAGATACATATGGACACACACAGAGACACATACACATGGACACACACGGACACACACAGAAACACACGTACACACAGACACACATACACACGGACACACACACAGACACACACACGGACACACAGACACACGGAAACACACACGAATGCACACACTCTCACACACACTCTCACACATTCACATATTTTTTTCCTGAACATTTGAGAGTAAGTTGCAGACATTGTGCCCTTTGCTTCTACACATTTCTGTGTGCTTTTCCTAAGAACAAGGGCAACCGCCTACAGCGCCGCAGGACAGCTGTCAATACCAGGAACTCTAAGGCTGAAACAGCGCCATTGTCTGGTCCCTGTTCAGAGTTTGCCACCTGTCCCAACACTGCCCTTAGCAGCGCCCTCCCTGCCTCCCGGGGCACGGCTGCACTTGTCACCAGCCCTCTCGTCTCCTGCAGTGGGGCAGTCCCTGGCGGTCCTCGGCCCCACTCCCTGCACAGTGTGGATTCGCAGAGCATCTCTCAGTGAGGACACCTCTGTCTGTCTGAGGTGTCCTCACCGGCGGGTGACGAGTTTTAGCCATGTGTCATGGTGCCCTGCTCTGTCCCAGGACTGGGGACGTTGATTTTATCCCTGGTGGGGTGGTCTCCCTGCTGTAGGCTACGCTCGTCTCCACGGGAATCCTTGGGGAAATACTCCTGAGAGTTTGAGACTGTCCCGTCCCTCATCAGGCCTTTGCCCACGGTTGTCGCCTCCACTGATGGCCTTGGCCTGAATCCATTGCCACTGTGGGGGCTGCCAGAGGATCTTCTGACCCCATGATTCCTTCTGCACTCACTATTGGCATTTACTGGAAGGAAGAGCTATTCCTACTTATTTATTTATTTACATCAGAGTGGACTCCTGGAATTTTATTTTATTCAGTAGATTATAATCCATTAGTATCATCATTTATTTTGATGCTCAGAATGGGAATGGATTCCTTTGTGGACCCATGGAGCTGGCTGCTGCGTCGCTACGCAGGCGCCCCGAAGGCAGGGCACCCTGGGCACGCCTGGGCCCCTGGCCTGGCAACAGTCTGTTGCTTGAATAGCTGGAGCACAGACAGTACCCACCTGCTTCCAGTAGCCCATGGCCATAATAGGAAGCCGGATAAGTCTCCCACTGGCCTCAGTTCCCCTTCAGGGTTTTGTGAGCCGGGCTAGCCTGGGCTGAGCCGGGAATCCTGGAGAGGCTGCCCCTTCCTCCTGGGGTTCTGCAGGGTCTCTAGGTTCAGGGCCAGATGTGGCCAGTGGCCAGATGTGGCCCTGCAAAGCCTGGTGTCACCTGTGGCTGGCTCTAAGTTCTTCCCACCTTTCCTGCATCTGACACAGCTCCCCAAATCCCACCGTCAAACTCCCCTTCGAGGGAAGGTGAGTTCCGAAAGGACCTTCCCCTCCAGACCGGGGGAGATGTAGCTTCCCGCTCGCTTGGGAGCAGGCCGCCACAGCGCTCGGAAACTTTCCTGAGAAGACACTCAAGGGAAGGCCAGCGTCACGCAGGCACACTCTAGGACCCTGTGCCACTTTCCTGTGGACTTCCTCCCCTCCTGATTCTCTCTTTGGTGCCCCAGGGTTGCTCTGTCCTCCCCAGTCTCCGCCTAAGCAGAAACAGACCTGAAGGAGCCAGCAGCCTAAATGCAAGACTAGAATAAAGTGCGTCTTCCCACTTCCCGACGCTGAAAAGGCAGGCAGCAGGGGCCCTGGCGGGCGGTAGGTGAGATGGGTCCTCCTGGGGCGGCAAGGAGGGCTCCTATTCTGGGGCAGCCAGAGAACCAGCGCTGGGTGCTGCCCCCCTTGACTTGTGGACCGCAGCCGGCAGCCCCAGCTCCTACCACAGGGACCTGTGGGGCACAGGGGCCAGGGGGCGACTCCCACCCTCACCAAGACAAAAGAACTGAGGAAGTTGGGATTGTGTGTGAGTGGACACACGGCCACTGCCATACAAGAAACTGGGAAAAGACGACAAACAGAAGACTAATATCTTATGGTGCTGAGAGCTCTTACAAATCATGAGCCTTCCAGGAGGAATCCTGAACCCTCAGTAGGAAAATAGACACAGAAGAAGATCCCTCTGTAAAAATGCCCAAAGAAATACAATACTATACAATCAGCATATGTATGATATAGTCAGTATATGTATGATATATGGTGTAAGCCCATAAAAATGGAGGGAAGAAAACCAAGATAACAGAACATGCCTTTTTCTGAGTGGCTTATCAGACTGTCTGAACTTATTTAAAAGTTTCCTGCAGCCTCCAGCAGTCTGGGGAACAAATCCAGGCACTGCTGTGCGGGGATCGTGCACTGCCCCATGGTCCCCAGTTCCTGACTGCTCTCCAGGAGGGCGGACATCCTGCCCAGGGCCAGGCTCAGAGCCAAAGGCAGAGGCGGATGAATAAGTGATGGGATTTCTGGGCACAGAGAGGCGGCCGAGATTACAGTAAATGAAACCTGAACCTTGAGGCTCCCACTCACCAGCAGCCCTGGCACCGGCGGACACTCTAAATGACGCCTTTTGTGCACCCTCACCATCGTTTCATTATGGCCCATTAAACAGCAATAATTAAAACAAAATATATTGGGTTTGTTTATCCTGGACTTTGCATGGAAATGAGGTTTGCAACAGTGTTGGTGCAGAGTTGAGGACTGCAGGGCTCCTAATTAGTAGGGTAATTAAGGAGAAGTTGCCTTTAGATTGCAAAGGTGCACTTCTCAGGGGTGCTGGTCCAGCCAGGGGAGAGGCTGGGTTTCATTCAGGTGACAAAATACTGTGTGCCAGGTGCTGTTCCAGAAGCCAAGGTGCACCATGGAGCCTGCACAAGAGCAGGGAGACGGACACCAAGCGTGTGCTGATGAGACATGCCAGAAGGTGTTGATGGTGGAGAAGGAAACCAAGACCGGAGAAGGGGCAGAGAGTGGTGGAGAGCGGGGATGGGCTGTGGTGGTCCAGGAAGTCTTGAAGAGGTGACTCTGAGCTGAGAATGGGATGCAGTGAGGACCAACCAGGGGCAGCTTCCCAGGCAGAGAGAAGAGCAAGGGCAGGTGGGTAGGCAGCTGGTGGCTGGACAGGCTGGGAGCAGGGTGGGGGAACAGGGTGCAGGAAGAAGCTTTCTCTTTGATTGCCCCAGGTGAGATGCAGAGTGTGGGGACACCCCCAGGAACCTCTTGCTCTCCATCCCCTGGCACAGAGGGAAGACTTGGTCCCCACTGCTCTGTGCAGTAAAGACCCTGCCTCAGGCTATGGGCCCCAGGTGAAGCCAGAGGCAGAGGCACCTGGGAAGGTGACTTCTTGAGTTGGAGCCACTTGTGAGGGTCGGGGCACATCTCCAGCTTCATCAAGAGTCCACTTAAAGGAGAAGGGGTGCCCAGCTCCCTCGAGGAGGAGGAGAGGGATGGAAACATGCATCTGTCCATCCATCCGTCTATTCCTCCACTCTCCAACTGGCAGATATTGCACATTTTTGAGACCCCCCCTACTGTGCCAGGGCCCTTGGTGGGAGCTGGAAACACCCAGAAAGATCATCTCAGGCTCCCACCTTGGACGTTAAGCTGTCTACAGCAGGAGTGACTCCTTTTGCAGTTTGGTGCCACCTGGTGGCAGTTGTTGGCTCTGGCTGAAATCTATGGGGGAGATTCTGGGTTGGGTGGCCCCTCCTGACTCAGGTAGGCAGCACCCATTGCAGAAGTCCCGTGGTTGCTTAGTACCTTCCTCAGCTCAATGTGGGGAAGCCAGGCTGGGAGGGTACAGGGGACGCAGAGACCCCTCCCTGCCTCAACTTCTCTGCTTCCCAAGATGTGGTTGCCTAGGCTACCTGCCTTCTGTTTCCCTGTTCTCCCTCTGGTTTTGAACTTTTTTTTTTTTTTGAGACAGAGTCTCACTTTATTGCCCAGGCTAGAGTGAGTGCTGTGGCATCAGCCTAGCTCACAGCAACCTCAAACTCCTGGGCTCAAGCGATCCTCCTGCCTCATCCTCCCAAGTAGCTGGGACTACAGGCATGCGCCACCATGCCCGGCTAATTTTTTTTTTCTATATATATTAGTTGGCCAATTAATTTCTTTCTATTTATAGTAGAGACAGGGTCTTGCTCTTGCTCAGGCTGGTTTCAAACTCCTGGCCTCGAGCGATCTGCCCACCTCAGCCTCCCAGAGTGCTAGGATTACAGGCGTGAGGCACCTCGCCCGGCCTCCCTGTTCTCCCTGTGAGGTACTAGATGCTATTCTTAATTCGTATTTTTATGGCGTTCACAGTACTGTCCAGCAACCCAGGAAGTATGGCCACTGAGGGTCTCCCTGTGGGGTCACAGGCAGAGAGCACTACCTGCTGGTGACAGTCCTCTGAGACCGGCGGGGAGCCGGGTGTGTTTGGGGCAGGTCCCGAGGACCACTGGAGAGAAGTCAGTCAGCGGCCCTGGGTCTTGAGTCCTCTGGTATTTGACCTTGTGACTATCTTTCCCCTGGCCCTAGAAGAGAAAGCCCTGACCTTGTGCCCAGTTGTTCTAGGACCTGCCCCTCCAGCCCTGCAGCCCCACCCCAGGGTCCTTTGGCCTTGGGTTTTCTGCTGGTGACCTCTGCCCCCAACAGACATCTTTATCCACGCGTCTGTCTGCAGGATCAGGGGCTTCCTCCCACCCAGACCTCTATTCCTGGCCCTGGGTCCTCTCTGGCAGTATCTGGCATCCCAGACTGTCCCGGAGACCCTGTCTGGATCCCACTTTGCCACCTCCTGACTAGGGCAGCTGACTCAGAGGCCTGTAGGATTTGCATTGGAATGCGGCTTTTCAGTGTGGGGTTATGCTCGTTGATGTCTAACTACTCACAGAGACAGGCGTTAAAGGGTGGGGAGCTGAAGCATGCTCATGGTGGAAGTGAAGACAAAGAGGAAAATATTTGCCTGAGAATCGGCCACCAATCGGCTTCTACAGAAACGGGACAGAGTGTGAGTGATTCTCAGGCATCTTAGATATGGTTATTCTTTGATCAAATCATTTCTCTACTGAAAGTTTATCTTAAGAAAATAACAACAGACATATGAAGATCCCACAAGAGTTTCCCAAGTAAATATGATCATGGTAGATTCTAACAGTTGTCCCAAATACCTATTTTTTCTCCTTTTATAGTAGATAGAACCTGCCCTGTTTATCTGGGCATGTGAATGCCCAGATAAACACTATTTCTAAGCCTCCCTGACCGCTGGGAGCGGCTGAAGTTCTGGCTAAGGGCATGAAAGCCAAGGTAACAGGTGCAGCGTCCGGTCTGGGATGCAGTGGCCACTCCTGCTACTTTCTAACCTCCCTGATCACTGTCCTGGACCATGGGGAGCCTCGGGACCATGAGGACAGGGCCCACACCCAAGGGATGGTGTAGAACCCAGAGTAAAGGAAGCTCTGCCACCCTCAGAGAAATCATGCCACCAGATGTCCACATTAGGGGGAAACAAACTGTCTTAATTATGGGTCTCTATTATGGAAACTGGACAGATACCCTGACTACTTGTAGAACCACTAAGAATATTGTTTGAGAATATTTAATAACACGGAAAGATACTCACAATATATTGTTAAGTGGAAAAAACCCTACAAAGCCCGATAGTAATATGATCTCATTTTTCTTTTAAAAGTATACATATAATAAATTCATTAAAAATATTGGTGAGCTCTGTAATAGAACGTGAATGACTCTTATCTTTAGGTTGTGAGATTATGGATCATCTTATTTTTTTGTCTTACGTGCTTTTTAAAAAAGATCTTAACATTTAATTCATTGATTGATTTACTTTAAAAAAATCTATTCAGGGATTATAAATTCAGATGTCTCAGGCATCAGACAAAAATCGCCACTGTGAGAGGGGTGAGATGTTTAGATGTTACAAGGCAGGGTTTGGCCATGGCCAGCTGCCTTCTGTGCGATTGTTCCCACACCTTAGATTAAAAAAAATTAAAAATAAAACCCCCCCAGAAAAAAAGCTCACACGGATTCTGGCCAAACAAAACAACTATCACTGTGACGGGATAGCCTGAGGTAGTAACCTCTGTTTAAAGTAAGAAATGAGGATGAAGGTCCCCTCCCCTTCATAAACACCCCCCCCCCCTTTCCCCACTGCAAACATTGTTTCCTGGTTGCAGGGATGGAGGCAGCGGGAACAAGGCGCTGCTCCGGGTGGAGGGAGCGGGAACTGGCGTCACTGGGACCCAGCAGAGTTCAGCATGGGTGTGCCAGATAGAGGCCAGTGTTGGGGAGGGGTAGAAGGGAAGGGGGGACAGAGGGAGGGAAGAGGGAGAAAGAAGGATATGGAAGGGCTGTCACTCCCCACCCCTGGTTTTCTGAAAGGGATATCACCCTTGCTGACCACCACCACTACCTATGGAGGATTTTACCATTGTGTGAATTACTTTTTCTGAGAAGGGGACCATTTCTCTTTTGCAGATGGGAAAATGACCCTAGAGCTGGGAGGCAGTGACAAGGACTCTGGACCTGAAACAGGGTGTCCATTCTACCACTACAGGCTGCGGAATGGGGACAGAGAAGCAACTAGGCTGGTTCGTGGGTGAAGGCAGGAGAAGCAGGTCAGAGAGAGGCATTTCCTGCCGTCCCAGCCTTTGCGCAGGACTGGAAGGTGTCTGCCTCGCTCTGCAAGCCGTGGGCCCCATGGCCATGTGGGAGGGGTCTCCTCGTGGCTGTTCGAAAGCCCTCAGCTACATTTAGTAACAGGTAGGGGACAGGAGAGACGGCGGACTGTCCCTCTTTAATTCATGGGCGTGTTCAAGCCTGCCTTGTCTAGGAGAGCCCTGAAGGACGCCAGGCCGGCGCTGCGCGGGGCGGCTTTGTGGCTGCCTGAGGCGCATCTCCGATGCTTTGTTCACGGCCTGTCCTCTGTGACTGGAGGCTGCAGAGCTTCTTTCGAACGTGTGCACTCAGCAGATCTGCACTGCCCGCCCACTGGGTGCCAGGCACCGCCGCGCCCGGTTTCGGTGGAGAGACGATGTTAGTAAAAAAGGCCATACCCCCACCCTACAGGTACAAATGGTGCAGTAAAAGGTTTACGCCCTGTGAAAGAAAAGACATCTCTTTTTCTCTTGTCCCCCGTGGAAGGCTGGCACAAACTTGGCTCCCAGGGAGCATGTGTAGAAGGGTTGGGTGGGTGAAGGAGAGGGATATGTGGGCCACAGGGTGAACCTCCGTCTCCCCGCAAAGGTGAGGCCTGGTCCTGAGCTGGGGCTCAGCGAGGCTTGGGGGTGTTGCTGGAGCACCCCTCTCCGGCGGGTACAGCCAAGCTCTTTTCCAGGCCCGCACCACGGGAACTGCCGCCTGTCGCTAGAGGTCTGGCTTTGGCATGCTTGGTACTGTGGCTGTGGGAGGCTCTCCCGGTTGCTGGGGTTTTCCTTACTCGTGCGTCTCCTTTTTTTCTTTTTTGAGACAGAGTCTCTCTTTGTTGCCCAGGCTAGAGTGAGTGCCGTGGCGTCAGCCTAGCTCACAGCAACCTCAAACTCCTGGGCTCAAGCAATCCTGCTGCCTCAGCCTCCCAAGTAGCTGGGACTACAGGCATGTGCCACCATGCCAGGATAATTTTTTTTCTATATATATATTGTTGGCCAATTAATTTCTTTCTATTTATAGTAGAGACGGAGTCTCGCACTTGCTCAGGCTGGTTTTGAACTCCTGATCTCTAGCAATCCACCGGCCTTGGGCTCCCAGAGTGCTAGTATTACAGGCGTGAGCCACCATGCCCGGCCTTGTGCATCTCCTGAGTGTTACCTGGCACACAAATGGCACCCCATGGCTATCTGTGGAATGAAGGGGTTGGCAGGTCAATGAGGGCTGCTCCCATTTTGTCATTGTGCTCAGCTGTGCCCCTCGCCAGGTGGCCTTTGGTGGCTGAGAGGTGGGATTGCCTAGACCAGCCTTGCTCAGACCCCTGTCACTTTCAGTCAGTAAATATTCCGTTGGGATCTAAATGTGCTCTGAGAGCTGCTGTTGGGTGAGGCCGAGGCCACAGGCAGGGAAGGGAGGTGGTGCTCCCCACCCCCACCTGAGTATGCTCACAAGTCCTGCTACTGCCTAGCATGCCAGGCAAGGTGATGGCCAACCATCTTGGTGATGGTCACCAAGAGAGAACAAGGAGGAGCAGAGCAGTGGAGTGTGGGGGCGGGGTGGCTCCAGGGGGCTGGTTGGATGCAGGAGGGAGGGCCCTGCAAATCCGGGTTGCAAGAGTATTGCAGTGAAGTTGCAGTTACAAAGCACCTACTGTGTGTGTCTTTGTGTGGGAGGGTGGAGAGAGAGAAAAAAAAGAAAGAATGAGAGAGAGAAAAAAGAGAGAGAAAGAAGGAAAGAGAGAGAGGGAGCGCCAGGGAAGGAGAGGAAGAGCAGGAAGGAGAGGGAAAGAGAAAGAAAGGAGAAGGGGGAGGCAGAGAGAGAATAACACTCTGAGGCCAGATCAGGTACTGACAGGTGGGCGTTGCCAGTAAGGGAGGTTTAAGAGCCAGACTTGACCCCAAGTCTGCCTGATTGAAAACGCAGTCTCCTCCCCTGCAGCTGCTTACACAATCCCAGTCTGCTAGAAATGGGAAGGCTTCATTGTGTTTACTAATTGTTCATGTAGCAAACTTATTTCATTCCTTCAATAGTCATTTCAATTAAATTCCACACATTTATTGAGTGCTTAACATGGTCAATCAACCGTGTATTTTGTTTCAGGAGAACCATGTCTTATTTAGGAGGGTGCAGCAAGGAGCGCTGGGCTTGGGCTAAGGAGGCCTGGGTGCCAGCCCTGCCTCTGTTGTTCCCAGCATGTGACATTCTCAACTCCATTCCGTGAGTGTCGTGGAGAATTGCTTTGCACCCAAGAGCTGACCTTGAAAGTTACCTTTTCTTAGAGGTTTATTGGTGAAATAATTTAGACTTGAAGACTGAGCTCTTTCTTCTATTTTTGGCTAGCTCCGATTTGAAATTTCCTTGGATTGATTTAGTTTTCTTATTAGCAATTCATTATTACATCTTAATAACAGTTAGCTAGCCTTACCAAATAAATGCTTATGAAAAGATTTTGCTCCAAGTCAGTGACTCCAGTGGATCAATCGAACAGTCCTGATGTTGGGACATTATTCCAGAAATCAAACCCTGTAGGTGCACCCTGAGGATGCACCCCAGTCTGATGTGAGGTCCGGCCCCAGCGTCTCACACCAGGAGGCTAATGGCTAATGCCAAGCTGTCAAGACCCCTTGAATCTGGTGTGAACCTTGAGGGTACAGGAGAGACTTTGACCTTGGGGTCTTCTCCCGCTGAAGCTAAGGGAGGGTGGATGAGAGTGGTAGCCTCTCCCAGCGGAGGCTGCATTCTGAGACCTTTGCCTCCAGAAGTCCCTCCAGTGCAGTGGAGAGAAGCCAGGGGATCCACTGCCCTCCAGCGTGGTTCCGGAGGGTTCTAGTTTCCTTCTCTTTCCTTCCACATCTCCTTTCCTAGCCAGAACCTCTCAGGGCTGGCTCCTGAGGCCACAAGCCTGTCTCCCTTGCCCCCAGCACAGAGTAGGTGCTAAAAATGGACGGAACTAGACCCTGAAATGCCAGAGCTGTGGACTTGCTCTCCCTCGACACACCTCTTTCTTACACTAACACTTGACAAGCAGTCATTACCAGTCTGGAAATAATTAGAGACCCACACAGAATTCATGCCAAGGTGGAAAGTCAGAGCCCTGTGGGTGCAGGGTGGGTTACACATATGTGAGAGGTGGCCTGGAGGAGAGCAGTATGCAGTAATGAGGCCTGCAGTCAAGTAAGCTTGACATGTCCAGCCTAAAGGCAATTGATTTAAAATTTTAAAACATTTCTGTTGGCCAAATAAAACATCTTTGATCCAGCCCAAAGGCCCTGGGTTTAGGTTTCCTAGCCAGACAGGTGTGCTGAGTAAAGCTCAACAAACCAGGCAGTGAAGAGTGAAGAATAAAAACATAAAGGAGTGAGTGGGCGGGATGAGGAGCCCCAGAAGATCTCTCCCCTGGGCTGTTGCTTTGTCGGGGGCTGGCTCGGCCTGGAGGCAACAGGAAGAGGCAGGTGCCGCCTGCGAGTGCCCAAAGCAGCTCATGGTAGCATCTCTCGGGAACAGGGCACCCTACTGGGGGACAAAGAACCCCGGGGAGTAGACACCTGTAGTAGTAGCAAGATAATAACTACGGTAACGGTAACACAACAGTCATAGCTGGTGCTCACGGAGTGGTTGCTATGTGCTGGGCTTTGCGTTCAGCACTGGCTTAAAACTTTTTTCTTTATTTTTTAAAATAGACTTTATTTTTTGAGCAGTTTTCTTTTTTTTCATTTTTAATTTTACTCTAATCCTGTGACAGATTATAGAGCAGTTTTCTATGCACAGCAAGACTGAGCAGAAAGTAGAGTTCCTCTATATCCCCAGCCCCGCCGCCAGCCGCCCCCCATCAACATCTGGCACAGAGTGGTACAGTTGTCACAATGGATGCACCTGCAGTGACACATCATTACCACCCAGAGTCCACAGTTTACATTAGGGTTCACTCTTGGTGCTGTACATTCTGTGGGTTTGGATGAATGTCAAATGACAGATATCCACCATTATAATATCAAAAATAGTTCGACAGTCTTAAAAATCCTCCAGCACTGTCTTTTGATCCTCCCTCCAGCATTTGATGTCCCACTTCACAGAGTGAGTCAGGGAGGTCCTGAGAGTGGGTGACTGGCCCAAGGAGCTGGGGGTGCGCAGACTCTGTGGCAGCAGGCGGCCTCCGGGCTGTGCTTCTGCCCTCGTGAGAGTTGGGAGGCCTTGGGTCACACTCTGTGCTCAGCAGTGAGGACAGGGCCAAATACTGGGGCTGAGTTGTGAGATCCCTGGGAACCACATGGGAGTATCCTTTGTCCTGTGGTCACAGACAGCACCAAAGTTATTGGAAATTGGCTTGCATTTGAGGAGCTGCTATTACTTTTACATGGCAGTAAAACTAGTGAATTATAGGGAATTTTCAAAATAATAAAGTGCATATTTATCCCTTGTTGTGTATATATATTTTTCGTTCACAAATCCCTTGTTCATCTGGAATTTCAATTAACTGCTATTTTTCTCATATATTCTATCACGCTTAGCTAACCCAACCTTTCTTGGCAATTTCCAGAACTACAGAATAACAATAGATTTGCCGACAAGTAGTGAATGTGCTGTATTCACACCGAGATGTACTTGCTGGGGGTTATACTACAGTGCCCTCGAAAAATTAAAAACACATATGTCATAACAACAGTACAAATCATCTGGGTTCTTCCAAAATACATAATTAGGAATTCGGTATGTATATTTTTCTCTCCCTGATAATTGATGTATTTTATCTGCTTTATCCTATATTGTTAATGGGTTTAAGCTATGTTTACTGAAATGTTTCTGCTAAGAAAAGTTTTAATAGGAAGGTTGGGAAAATCCCCTCTGAGCACCTTTGAGACGTCGAATCCAAAATATGTTCCTGCATTTGGGTTCAAAAAATGGGGACAGAGGTGTCTCCAAATGTTTTCCCAGTTTTCCTAAAACATACCAAATGGTAAGAAATGAATACCATGTGTGATGTTTAAGACCTCAACCTAGAGCATCAACCCTTACATTTTCTAAGGATTTGGAATTCTTTTCAGGAACCAATTTAAAATGACTCATAATTCAACTGAAAACAGTTGAAGTCTTACATGCATAGATGCTCCCTTTTCCAGTTTGTTATTGCTGCTCTCAGTGTTTTTGAGATGACAGTTTTCCCTTCGTAGAACCAGCTTAAAATTAGAAAAATCAAACACCCATTAGAGAAAGCAGATTTACTCTGCTATTAATTGATAATAGAGATGTAAAGCTCCCATCATCTGGGCGAGAGCCCGGTGCAGCCCCCGCAGACATTTTCAGGGTTGATAACCTGGGTCCTCCCCAGCCCACTGGGCCTAAGCTGGAGCCGGCTGCCTTTATGAGGTGAGCCTTGCATTTTCGGCGCCTGGGATGAGCGGCGATGGGGGAGTTAGTGCAGCCTCTGCAATAACATCAGCACTCTGAATGTTACTCTCTTCCCCCTTTATTTTTTTAAAACATGAACTACCTTGAAAGTTGAACTCTCTACTCTGAACTGGCTTTCTCTGCCCTGCTGGACAAGAGGCAAAGTAGCACGCACTGTTTAGTAACCAGGAGCTGCTTCTAGGGAATGCAGACCCGGTGGCTGTGGTATCAGATGCGGAGAGAAGGAGCAGTGAAGACTACAGAACTGTCTCCTTGCAGAGGTTGGAAGCAAACCCCGGTGGGGGTAGGGAGGGTGGAGATGTTGAAATATGACCCGGTGGTTTTAACTTTAAATAAGCATTTCGGTCCTAATGGAAGCCCCCTCTAATGTCTCCTGCAGCTTTGATTTTGGAACACGTCACATTCCTCATTAAAGCAATCACTGTTAAAACATAAAGCAACACAGGATTTATTTCTTCATTAAACTGATGATCCGTATATGAAGCCAATTAACATTATGAGTCTGGTGAACATCAAGTGTAAAGAGGTTAGAGAAAATTAAAAGCAGTCACCTTGGTCTTTAGATAAAGAAAGTACACTTTTAGGTTGTAAATTATCAGAGTGTCCAAGCGGGACAGATCGGCGAATTTGGTTAATTGGAAAATACATTTTACCGCACAAGAATTAAGGAAAAATAACCTTTTTGTTTCTAACGCCCTTTTTGGGGGGAGGGGACCGTAGCTAATACCTATTAGTCACCTTTTTCCAGGCCCGAGTGTCGGAGACCATCGAAAAAAAAGAGGGGGCTGGCGTCTTCAAAGTTTGCTGCAGCTTTTCGTGTCTACGGTCGTCGGGCGTTGAGTCGCCGTTTTGCCAGCAGGAAAGAGCGAGCCCCTCGGCGCCGGGAGGGGAACGCCGGGAGAGGCGCGGCCGAGGTGCGGAGCGCGCGCAGAGCCCCGCGCGAGGTGGGTGTCTTGCGGGACTCGGCCGGGTGTCCAGAGCGGCCACCGGGCTCGCGCCGCGGCCGCGGGACGTCTCCCGGCTGGAGCCGCGGGTGGGAGCGGCGCGGGCTCTCGGGGAGGAGAGTTCCATCCCTGCTGCGAGCGCCGAGCGCGGGTCCCAAGGAACTTTCTCAGCTTTGGACCCGGAGAGCATCGAGGTCGGCCGGCTCCGCCGAGCGGCTCCCAGCCCGGAGCAGCGCAGGGCCCCAGTCGGGCCCTCGGGCCGCTGCTTTCCCGGCGCGGCGGGGGCGGGCGGGGCGGGGAGCCAGCACCGCTGTCCGGGGCTCCGACCGGCCGGGGCGCGGGGGAGCTTGCTCTGCGCAGCCCCAGGGCGAGCCTGTCCAGTCCCGGGCGCCTCTGGCCCGATAGGAACCTGCTTCGGTCGCTGTCAGGGCTAGGAAGCTGAGACTGGGACTTGGACCTCCTTGGTGTCTGGGGCCCCCGCGGCGCCCAGCGCCCGGCTTCTGGTGCTGAGGGTTCCCGCACTGATACCCCGCGCGCCCGGAGCATTCGCGCGGAGCTGGCCGGCTGCTCTCAGCTAGCTTCTCGCCGCGGCCCCTGGAGCGCAGGCAGCGAGCTGCCGCCTGGGGCAGGGGGACCTGAGGGGGCTTTTGGAAGACCCAGGTGGGCAAGGAGAGCCTTTGGCTCTTGAAAAGCGGGAGTCCTCTGAGGGAGACAGAGCGACAGAGACGGCGCGCGGGAGCCTGCCTCGTGACCTGGGCTAAGGAGGGTGGGCTCCTGGGCTCCAGCCCTCTGCTGGAAGCGGAACGGCGCTCTGGCTCCGGGCCCCAGCCTGCCACGCACCCGCCTCCCGGACCTGCAGTCGTGCTCCTCCGAGCCAGCGCCCGGAAGCGCGGAGCCGTGGCCCCGGCGGAGCTGTCGCCGCGGGCCCTATCCCCTGTCAACTAACTGGACCGGAGTTTCCAGCGGTTCCTTCCTCGCAGCCGGCCTGACTCCCCATATCTGGGCGACGGAGCATAGGAGCCGCCGCCGACTTGCCTCGACCGACCCGAGCGATGCCTCATCTTCCTCTGTTTTCCAAGGGGCGTCCGCGGGTGGGCTGGGCCAGCACTGTCGCTCCAGCCCGACGCTCCTCACTCAGGGCCGGTGTCCACGAGTGGACCTGCCAGGCCTTTTGTTTCCAAGGTGCTGTGTCTTTAAGACTGTCTGGATCCCGGGCTGTGTAGGGACCAGACCCACCACCTCGCCAAGGCTCCCGAACCAGCATTAGAATGTTTATAAAATATTCAATTTATGTAGTCTGTCCAAGAAGCCATAGTCCCAAAATAAAATCAGCAGTCTAGACGGAACACAGACACCAGAACTTATCAACAGTTGTCTGACTTGCATCTTCTGATGCATCTTGAGTGGGTCATAATACCAACTTTATTTTCAGTGGTGCATAAATTAATTACACGCATTTAATAACCAAAATATCATTATATTCCCCCTTTAATATCATAAAGGCTTTCCGCCAGGGAAGCACTTAATAGTGCAGGGGGCCGGAACGGGCTATTATCCTGGTGTAATGCTATTACAGAACCAATTATGCGCCATTAGACTTGCTTTTTTTGCAGTTTATGTGATTTGATCCAATCCTGCGCCCCTGACTTGAAAATTTCAGCCCGGTACTTTAGAGTTTAATTTTCACCCAGGCAGAGAGAAGGGCGGTCTCTCTCCGTTGAGTGTCTGCCTCGGATGCATTTTAAAAGTAATTGCGAAAGGTCCCACCGCATATCATTTGCATCAAGAAGCAAACATAAATTCAGGGACCCCTTGCTGAGAACAAAATCAAACTTTCCTTTTGTACTATCGCTTGGAAAGGAAAGCCGTGTGCAAAGAGTCCCCCCAAAACCCATCCGGAGTGGCAATTAGCAGCGCTTTGTCAATTCGCAACCCGGGAGTCGCCAGGCCTTTAACAAGGGCAGAACAAACCCAAGCTATCCCGCAGAAAGGTGCTTTGCGTCTTAGCAGACATGGGTGTGCGTGGGGGTGGGGCTGAGTGTTCAGAAAATAGTCTTTTTTGGGGGGTGATGATGGTTGTTTCTATTCTCTTTTAAAAGACAAGAGGAAAAACATTCCTGATGTTTGCTGAGAAATGACGGATTTTTTTTACACCACGTGGGCCATTTGTAAGGCCCAATAGACCTATCCAAGTTACTCGCTGTAGACAGCGCTGGAAATAATCAGATTAAGGCCAATTATGCGTGAGATTATAAAGGCGAGTGCTGAGCAGCGGCGCGCGCTGTAGACAGACAGCAAGACATCTGGCCACTTCCCGAGTCACTTCTGTAGTCCTGCGGGCGCCAGCCGCGCCGAGCCCCACCCGCCGCCGGCCCAGCCCCGCCGGCGACCCAGGCGATCGCGCTTGGCCTTCTCCCCCGCCACCCACCGAGGTACGCGCGGCTCCCGACGGACTCCTTGGGCCCCTCACGCCTGGCATTGGATCTAGGCTGCCTTCCTGGCCTGAGCTACCGCGCCCAGATGGCCGTGCGCACTCGCCGACCCGGCTGCGGTGGCCCGAGTGCAGGGCTTGCTTGGGACCTCTGAGAGCTGGGAACCCCGGCGCACGGGTTTGGCGTTGGGGCCGGGTGAGGGCATGGCTGTCTGGGAGGTGGACTCACTGGAAGGGCTGCGACCTCCCCTCCTATCCCCCCGCCCCCCGCAGTGCTCAGCGGGCGTTAGAAGCGGGCTTTCCCGGAGGGGAGAGCCTGGTGCGCCCCAGCCGGCGGGAGCGCAGGCAAAGAGATTTAAGCTCTGTGGCTGTTTGCTTTACAGCCCGGCCAGAGCTACGCGCTGGTCCATCCCGGCTACCCTCTCTGGAGCCCCGTCGTCCAGCCACTCCGACAGTCGGCGATGTTTTATTTCCACTGCCCGCCACAGCTAGAGGGTGAGTAGGCGCCGCGCCTGGGGTGCTCCGCGAGGCCGGAGCTGGCCAGAGAGGGCTGGAGTAGCAGGAGGGCCGCCGTGTGGTGCGCTGGGGGGTCCTGTGCCCCAAGGGCGCAGCCTCCTGGCGGAGAGCAGGGGCGCCCCTGGCCTCCTCCCCAGACGCCGCTCCGGGCACCCCCACCCTCACCACCTGCCTTCCACCCCACTCCCCCACTGGGCCAGGCCGCCCGGGGCTGTGCGAGCTGCTGGGACCAGCCGTCCTCCCAGCACAGATGCTGGTGTCACGGCTCTAATCGGCGCTCCGCAGCCAGGGGGCTGCATCAATCTTTCACGGTGTCTTTGCAAACGTCCCGGAAAGCCGAGGCGGGCTGCTCTCGCCTGGGGCAATAGGTGAGACTGCTCCAGGGGCCTCACCTGCAATTCTGGGCGCTTCAGCCTCTGTCCCTGACCTCCTAGCTGTCCCTGGAGCCAGCTGGGGTTCTGCCCACCACCTGCCCCGGTGCCCTGGCATGGCTGCTCCTCTGTGGATCAGCGGGTTTCTGACCCCAAATGTCACCATGTAAACCCCTCCCCATTCCCTATGGCCAGGGTTTCCATCTCGGAGGGTCTCTAAGCCTTGGAAGTAATTTCCCCTCAAGATCCTGTCTGGTCTCTGCTCTCGATTGTTATATGGGAGTGGGGTGGTAAGACAGGGACAGCTTGGCCCTCTGGATGTCCCTACCTACGGCCAGTGGGGTCCAAGGCTGGGCCATCCACACGAGGGGCCGGCTAGTATTCATCAGGCAAATGTGCAGCCCCACAGTCCGGGCTTTACTAGTGACTTCTTCGTACCAGTGGTCTCAGCCCGGGGACATTAGGACTTTTGTAACCGTGGGAGTAATAGCAGGACCTAGCTTTGGCAACCCATTCCTTTATTTCTGCCGTGAGAGAACTTTGGAGGCCAAGTAACTGAGGGAGGCAGGCGGCAGGGCAAACGTGATGAGACCCCGAGGGACCTGAGGCACCAGAGGATGCTAGTCCACTTTGCCCCGGGCTACCTTGAGGCTCGGGCTACCTGAGCCTTGGCTGGCTGATGCAGAGAGGAATTTCAGAAAATTTGTTTCTGTTTTTCTCAAAAGCTCTTAAGAGTCCAGCAGGATTTTCTAAAGGAGGTGAACAAGGACCAGTGTTCAAGCCCTGCTAGCTCTGCCATCCTTCTTAGGAATGTCACACACTTACTTGCATTTTACCTCCTTTTGCCTGAAGGACCCACACAGGGTGGAATTTATGAAAAGGTGGGAGAGGTGCATCCCCTGACGCTGTACCCCAGGACAGCATGGTGGGCACACTTTCTCTGTGCTTCTGAGCCTGGGGTCTGGACTGATTGCCACCTGGTGGCCCACCTTTCTGGTGAAAGTGGGGAAGGTAGCGGTTTGGGCATTTAGCAGGTAGTGGACTTCGTGGGTGATTTAAGGAGAAAGCTGTCTTCGGGTTGCCGAAGTGACTTAGGGAGAGTCCCAGCCCAGCGTGTTTTGGCCCCAGCTCTCAGCTCAGCCCAGTGGGCTTACCTTTCCCCCCATGCCCTGGTCACACCCCCTCTCCACACTGATTCTTACCGACAGTACCGGAAGAAAAGGAGATGGGTCTTTAAGAACCTTCCATCCTTTGTAGATGTGTTTGTATGCCAGTTTTGCCGGAAGGGTGTTTTGGTTTAGTTTAGTGTTGCTAAAGTGAAAGTGATCTCCTGCCTGAGAACAGACCTTTGGAATATGACATCTTATTATAGTCTACCATCTTTTGAATTTTAATTTTTTATTAATCTAGAGAGGCATAAAGGGGAAAGCAAAGCATGGTCCATAATCTCACTTCTCAGATAATTTTGCTGATATTAAATCAAAAAGTACTAATTATACCTGCCTGAGAAGTTTGAATACAACAGAAACTTATACACTGAAAAGTAAAATCCCCCTTCTCTACCTATTTTTCTAAAAGTACCCACTATTGTTAGTTTTTTGTGATTCTTTCTAGAAAAACATGTTTTTATTCCATGTATGTATTTTTCTGCATATGTTATGCTTTATTTGCACTGAGATTATATTGACACATCGTTCTGTACTTTGCTTTTCTTGCTTCATAATACATCTTGGAGATTTTTCCATGGCAGTGTGTGCAGATCTACTGATTTCTTTTAAACAGCTGTGTAGTATTCCCTTATATGTTGTGCAGAAAGTGTCTATTGATGGGCATTTTGGTTGTTTCTATTTTTTTTTCCCAATTACAGTGCTTCTGGAACACTGTATTTCCAGAACACTTTCTATTTTGACACACTTTACAAGTGTGTTTCTGGATTAAATACCTGTATGTGCACTTACATTTTTGATGGATGTTGTCAAATTGCCTTCTAATAAGGCTGCACCAGTGATACTCCTACAAATGGTGAAAGAGCACACATGGTTTATTGCATGCTCATCCATACTGGTTGTTGTTATGGACCTCTTTTCTTTTCACCAAAATGGTGAAAATAGTATTTCATTGTTCTGTGTGTTTTGTTTAATTATCTGCAAAGTTTAACATTTTAATAACATTATTGCCCATTCTACTTATTTTTAAGGAAAACACCTATGCTCATCTTTTTATATTAGGTTTTCAATCTTTTCTTTTTATTAATTTGATGAACTGTCATCCTTTTTAGGATTCAGTTTCGCACGCAATGTTTCGCTTACAGATATTGTGTGTACATGTTGTGAAACGATTTGGGACAAGGAGGTATACGTTAAAAGACTGAGGAAGGTTGTGATTGGAGATCCTCAGAGATTACTTTCCATCCTCACCAGTCAAATGCTTTGTTTCAAAAGGAGACAATTTGGTTTCTCACAAAGTAATGGAAATAAGCCAGCTTTGAAGCCATTCCTTTTAAGTTTCCAGTGAGCTGGAGAGAAATATTTGTAACTAGGATTTTGAGGAGCAACGTAATTTGGATAGGAAGGTGGAGGGATGAGGGCTTTAGCAGAGAGTGGGGGTACTGTGGCAAAGGATGTGGCCTTGGAGGGTAAAATTACAACTAGGAGGGACTTCCTTTAGTAGATGAGATTTTAAAAGCCGAAAGGACTTTGCTTCTTTGGGACTGAGGTCCTTCTGAGGGATGCTGTCTGGGCAGTGTGGCTTGAGAGCCAATGCTGAGTGTGCAGCGGCTCTGACAGCAGAGCCCATGGCAGGTAACGCATTCACTGGTTAATGACAACTTGCTCATTTGTTTTCCTAAGAAGCCATTGTGGACTATCAAATAAATAGTGCACATTTGGAAAATGATCTGAATGCACGTTTGGGGCTAAACTCTGTTCTGGCTTTATAGCGTGCTTTGGAGGCTGCTGGGAAGGACAATGCCTTTCTTTTCGAGGGAAGTAGAAGCAGTGGGTGTTTTCTAAGGCCTGGCCAGAGGGTGGAGTGCCCTCTGAGAGTGGCCTTGTTCACGTCTGCTTGGCATTCAGGACAGTCACTATCGGTGCAGATCTCTTGTTAATTGACATCTATATAACAGATCCACTATGGTGCTGATGAGCTGTGACCAACGGTAATTAATATTCATTTATAAACTTCTTGCCTCCTCGCGTTCTGCTCTTCTAGGAGAAAAGTGCTGTGAAAAGCTCTTGGTGTTTTCTTTCCTCCCCTAGTCCTTCTCCAACCCCTAGCTTTTAACGCCCATTGTTTATAGAAACAAGGGACAGTGCATTTTGCCCGGTGAGCACAGGGGTAGAGGATCTGAGGTCGGGGATGAGAGAGACACGAGAACAGGGGTGCAGCGGGGAGCCAAGGGCAGATGAAGGCTATGCCTCAGCCAGGGGCCCTTCCTGGCTTGGAGTCCAGAGTTTCACAAGATGTGGACTCGGCCATCTCCGGGATCAAGGATGCCGCCAGCCCCAGGCATTAGGGATAGCTGGGCCTAAAGTCAGAGGTTTTGGGGAGAGAGTGGAAAAGAGGGGCATTGAGAGAGAAAGACACTTTGGGACAGACGGGTTTGCCTGTCTGGGCGCACAGCTTGGCGTCCCGTGAATGAGTGTGCGAGGTCGGGCCACTGTGGTGGGCGCCCTCCGGCAGGCTGGTCTGGTTTGCTCCTGCAGGCACCGCACCCTTCGGCAGCCACTCTGCAGGGGATTTCGATGATGGGTTTCTGCGTAGAAAACAGCGCCGGAACCGGACGACGTTCACTCTTCAGCAGGTAACAATGTGGATTCTCTTCCTGAGAACCAGCTGCTTCCTACTCCTGGGAAATCAGAATTGAGCATCATTTCCTTGTCTTTTAAGATAAGGCCAGCTGATTATGTTAACTGGATCTTCCTGTTTTCTGGAACAATTTATTTGTCAAGGAATCTGTCTGGAGTGAGGGCCGATGGCTTTGACCTTGTGATCCCAGATTGTAAGTGAATGGGCACAAGGATCTCTCCCATTTGCCTTAGATTGGCAGTTGGGGCACATTTCCATGTCAGCAATGTCATCTGAACTTCACAGTAACCCTTGGAGGAAGGCAGGTGAGACATTCGTATCCCAGCCAGCAGGTAGATGAGGAAACCGCAGCTCAGCAAGTTGTCTGACTCTACATGGTGTTGCCCAGAAGCGAAGGGCTGCGACCGAACCTTGATACTGTTTCCCAGAGCTGGGCCCTTTCCTTAGATCAGCCTCTGTCTTGCTCCTGGAACAAACTGCAGCAGGTCGGAAGCAGTGGGAAGGGGACCCAAATTCCCCGGTAAGGCCTCTGCGGGGTGACACACCTGCAAGTTGTTTCCACTCCTACATCTTACGGTGGAGAGCTCTACGAATTACTCCAGCTGTTCAGAAGGCCGCCCTTAGATTTTTGGATCTCTGTGACAATATTTAAATGTAAATGCATATAAATATTTGTACTATTCATACCTCTCTTCTTATTTCTACTTCTTGGAGAAGCATCGAGGTTGTTAGTAAATCATAGCTCTTAAGTCATCCTCGGTTGAAATTCTCATTGTGTGGGATCCTTTCAAAGAGCTCTTTTCTCTCTCTCCTTCCTCAGTTTGATCTGTGGAACTGCTTCCTCACCACTCACGGTAGATTTGAAATATGCATCTGTTTCTCCTCACCTAGCCACAGCCTCTCACCAGTAAATATTTTTTCCTTTTACCAGCTGGAAGCTCTTGAGGCCGTTTTTGCCCAAACGCACTACCCAGATGTCTTTACCAGAGAAGAGCTGGCCATGAAAATAAACCTCACAGAAGCCAGAGTGCAGGTAAACATTCTTTTTAATTATTTAACTCTCTAATATTAAAACTGGCAAACTTTTTTTTGACATCATGACTGCAGAGTGCACATTTGGCCAAAGAAAGCAAATGAAGACTATCTGTCATTTTCATGATGCACTTTAATAACATCAACATAATGTGGAATATTAGATTAGGTTGATTAATCGGTCATTCATAATTAACTAGTGATAATGTTCTACACTAATTTGTCCGCGTCTCTAAGGTACTAAATTACATCAATGCACATCCATTTCCTTGCTTTGGAAAAAAAAAAAAAAAGAAAAGAGCTGAGACGCTGCTCTCAAAGCAGCTCTGACCGCTCTGGGGTAAGGCTGGTCAATTGCAGAGAGTGGCATTTTCAAATGGGAAGCAGGGTAGGATCTGCTTTCCAGAAATTGCATCATGTCCAACTTTTCCCCTGCACTCGAACTCTTTCAGCAAAGTGGACCCAAAGAACTCATGCAATTTAAAAATCTTTAAACGGCAGCAGTGATAGGGCTGCCTCAGAGATGAGCACGGCCCGTGGTGACCGTCTCTAAGCAGGATTTCGTTTTAGAAGCTGCACGGTGATTATGTTTACGCAAACGAACACGCCAAGCCCGGCAGATGTGCCTGAGCACGAGAGGAACGGACTCACAGTGCCGCCTCTCCGGGCGAGCTATTCTTTGAGCACAATTATATATTCATTTTATTTATGGGGTTTCCTCCATGCTGTTTCTGTTCTTTTTTATGCAGGGGCTTGGGGTTAAGACTATGCAAAGATCTAATTGTAGGAAATATAATAGTTTGCTTTCGGTTCCCCTGGGTCATGTTAGTATCTCTTAAAAACCAATGGCTGAAAAGAGATAATGGAATTCTGAGCAGTAAATTGGGGGTTGTAAACAAATTATTTCCCCTATAATCAGATTATGTGATCCTGATTATTAAATCTGAACATGAATCATTGGTCATATGCGGGCAAATTAAACTGATTATTATTTGGAAATGAAAATCTCCTTTGGCCAGGATACCGTCTACCCTTTCTTTTTTTAATGCCAGCTTGCCAATAGCTGCCTAAAGACTGAACTGCAAATTGAGATAAATGACACAATTATTGAGCATTCAGAAGTGGAAGATCATAACTTCTCCCTGAAAGGTGCAAGGGTAAGATAGGGGTGGTGACAATTAAAGCTGGGAATTGTTGTTCAGGCTGTTGTTGGCTATTATGCAGACAGACAATGGCCGTGGAGCGTTTGTTTAGTGAGCCTCCGTGTGGGGACGTGGGCATCGGTGGCGGGAAGGGAGATGTGTTTACATTTATACCCCTTGCTCATTCAAATATGATTAATGTTCTATAAAGCAGGGTCTTAATCGAAGCTGATGTTGTCAAACAATAACTAAATAGGGAAATAAACGACTCCATCACGCTCTTTCCTCAGAAGCAGGCGAACTGTCAGTGCAAAGTCATTAAAATATGATAATGAAAAATAGCTCAATTAAATGTTGTTATAGCTGTGACCTTCATTCAATTAAGACGCAAGAAAGTGTCTGCATTTTGCTTTGTATTTAACTGCCCTAAATTTAGAATATAGATAAAATCATTATTCAATGGTTGCTGATATGTGCAATTAAAAGCCAACTAGACTAAAAAAGAAAGAAAGAAACTCAGTTAAAGGAGAATGAAAAGTAAGAGACAGTGTGAGCTGGCAGAGGGCTCGGCCTCACGGACCCAGGCTGCTCCCCAGCCAGCACAGGCAGCCAGGGAGGAGGAGAGGATGCCTGAGGGAAGAGGAGGGAGGTCTAGTCAAGCCCTTTTTTCAGCCAGAAATTATCTCCCAGGAGAGGAGGGAAGAGGTTTTGCTGGATAAAGAACAGCAGAATTTCACTGACCTCTGGGAGCACCTTGAGCCAGGGCTGCCGCTTCTATGAGGCTGTCCTGCAAATGCAGTTTTAGTTTCCAAGGCTTAAAGAATCCGACACCAGCCTCTAAGAAGGTGCTCAGATCAAGGTGAATCACAAGCCTCCTCCTAACCTGAGCACGACAGAGATGATGAGTCTACTCGTGTTTGCCGAGTGATTGATTGCTGTGCACCAGGCACTGTGCTCAGTGTTTTGCGGGCATGTTAATCTTCCTAACAGTGCTTGGGGGTAGCAATGGCACTGTTATTCCCCCAAATGGTGGGAATCATTCTCCCTACCCAAGCCAATGGGCTTCAAATTGGGGATCTGCCAGGTTAACACCTGGATGCCCTCGGGCGAGTTGATTAACCTCTTTGTGCTTAATTTTCTCATCTATAAAATGGGGCTAGGACTTCTTTCCTCGTAGGGTTGCAGTGGATTCTAAACCGGATTTACCGAAGTCCAGAATTCTAAACCATGGCTGACTCCAGAGTCAGTAATTTCTAGTGTGTATTCTGGGTTGCTGGCCGTGAACTTGTCATTATGGGTATCGAGACAGTCTCAGGGGTAGATCACAGGTATGAGGCCAGACCCACTCGGGTGCTTAGGCCAAGGCTGCTGGAAGAGTGAGTATTTAGATAAGAAGCCATGGGGAAGTATTTTAGGGGCTGCTTCGCCCATGACTCCCTTCCCCCCCAGGAAACACATTTCACATCAAATACATGTGCTCATGTAACTCCACATTGAGAACTTCACAGCACTTGTGCTCTTACTACGGGCAATACATTTGGATACTTTCTGTCATTTACCATTCTAACAGTGCCTGTCATGGCCTTCTAAGCTGACCTTCTGACCCGCCTGTGGCCTGAGGCTGGTTTAGAGATCACAGTGTGGGGGGCTGCGAGATGGGCTGTGAGCCCCTGCTGCGGGGCCAGGCACTTGGCGTTCGGGTTTTGGCTCCTGCCTCCTGTCTGATTGTCGCTGGGTGTGTGTTTCCATCGGGGACTCAGGTTTGGTTCCAGAACCGAAGGGCTAAATGGAGGAAAACGGAGAGAGGGGCCTCTGAGCAGGAGCCGGGAGCCAAGGAGCCCATAGCAGAGGTGACGCCACCTCCCGTGAGAAATATCAACTCCCCGGCCCCCGGGGACCAGGCCCGGAGCAAGAAGGAGGCGCTGGAGGCCCAGCAGAGGTGAGGCCGCTGGACCCGGGGCCTGGGGCCGTGGACGGCACCGCAGACTTGGTGGGAACTTAATGTGGTTTCCTTCCTTTGCCAGCCTGGGGCGAACCGTGGGGCCCACGGGACCTTTCTTCCCCTCCTGCTTGCCGGGGACCCTCCTGAACACGGCCACATATGCCCAGGCCTTGTCCCACGTGGCCTCCCTGAAAGGTGAGTTTCAGCCATGCCGGCCAGCGCGGCCTCGTGGGGCGGTGGAGACTGTGCAACCGCCACGCGCTCGGCTCGGCGCTCCTCCCTTCTGTCTGTCGCAGCCAGGGCCACAGACGCCATCAGTTTCCACACACGCTGCCTCCTGTGACTTCCAGGGGTCGCTAAGCATTGTTCCTCCCGACAGATGGACACAGGGCCCGGAGGAGCTTGCTTCAAAGGCAAGCACCGTCATGATTCCCGCCTCCCCCAGCGCCGTCGCAGGCTCTGACCTGCAGCTCTCCGGGGAGGGCCGCTCCGGCCCAGCTGCACGCTCGCTGCCCCTGGAAGCCTGGCGCCGCAGGTCTCAGCCATTAGAGTTGTGGCCCAGGATCTGCTCTCCTCTCAGTGGCTGTTGTCTCCTGAAGGATGACGTCGTTAGGGCCGTTTCATCAGGCCCAGGGAGAGGAAGCACCGTGGGGCTGTCCCTCGGGGTTCCTGGGGCCCGGCCAGGGCCTCCCAGTGCCTAGTGCCACATGCTCCTGCAGCCACGCGGCGGGCCGGGCCTGAGCGGGTCTGGGGAGCGGTGTTGGCGCTGCCTTCGCGGCTGGCCTGTGGGGGTGCAGGTGCAGGCGGTAGGCTGCTTCCTGATAATAGAAGTGGGAGAGGTGCCCTTAGGATGTCCCAGGTTGTCCTGTGCTGGAGTCGGAGGTCTGCCCTGGACAAGGTCCCTCTCGCAGCTGGGTCTCTCTCTCTCTCACACACACACAGTGTGGCCATAATCCGCATTGCAAACGTGGTTTCTGGAGGCAGCAGGAGGACATGGAATCCCCCTAGGGGGTGTCCGGAACAAGGAGGGACACGCGTTCTGGGTGTAGGGCGCAGCATGTGCAGAGTGCCAGGTGGGGGTGAGGAGGAGAGCCAGGCTGCGTGGAGAAGGGCTGGTGTGTCGGCGCCCACAGCAGAGCGCCGCGTTGCTGGCTGGGAGGGCAGGGAGGCCAAGGCGGCGTGGGAGAGGGGGACAAAGCTGGGTTCTTGTCTCCCATGCCACAGGGTGCACCCAGCTTGGTGGACGCAGAATAGAAGCTGGGCTGGCAGGAGGGGCTGGTGCTGAACTGGGCCACCTGGCCTGAGGTTCCGTGGCCACACACACCTGTCCACCCCTTCTCTTCTCTCCTCTCTCCATACTCCCCCCTGTCCATTCCCTAATCCCTCTGTCTGGGCTCTGGCCCCCTGGAGCCTGCTCTGGGCCTGCCTTGCTAGAAACACGCTGTCCTTTGCTGCCACCTTTGCTGCCCGCGGCCTGGGGGTTCAGGGCCCTGCGGAGGAGGCAGGAATCCCAGCGTGCTCAGGAAACTTGGACGCATCTTTGCGCACCGTGGGGGCCCTGCTTGGGCAGCCTGCCACAGCCCCGCAAGATGCATCTTCCTGACCACGGTCAGGGCTGACAGGCATGCCAGGCCTGCAACGCCCCTGTTTCCACATCAGGCGGGTGAGAACGAAGTGGGTGTGTGTAGGCATGGTCTTTTCTGCCCCCCATACAAATGAGCTCGTGCTCACTTTTTGTGGTCTATTTGTCATTTTCCCACTTTCGAGAAAGGGGCGGACAGAAGGCACGTTTCTCTGCCGTTAGAAACGGTTGTGCAAGGAGCGGTGCTGAGGAGCACCTGAGATTCGGGTCGGGCAGAGGCGGGCGTGGCGGCGGCTGGGCTGGGAGCGTTTGCAGGCGCGGCCGTTGCTCGGGCTGGCTGGTGTGGCTGAGGGGGAATGTGGGTGCCGGGTCGGCAGAATGGCTGGACTTTCAGGAGTAGCTGGAAATTTGGATTTTTATTTGAAGTGTTCCTGTCTTAGTAGTTCAGGCCGCTATAACAAAGTACCACAGACTGAGAGTCTTATAAATAGCAGGAATGTATTTCTCACAGTTCTGGGGGCCGCGAGCCTGGGGTCAGGGTGCCTCAGAGTTGGTTCTGCGGAGAGCTGTGCTCCGGGCCGCAGACTCCTCACCGCAGGAGGAGAGCGAGCTCCTGGCCTCACAAGGGCACTAGTCCCCCCATGAGGGCTCCCTCATAGCTCGGTTCTCCCAAAGGCCCACCTCTGTGCACCGTCGCCAGGCCCCAACACACGACTTTGGGGGACACAGCATTCAGTCTCATGTTTTAAATGTTGCCTCCAGGTCTTTGGGCCAAACGGACACACCCTTGGGCAGACCTGCTGAGGCTGATGTTTTGTGACCCCCCACTGGGCTGTGAGGGGCTCTTCTGCCGCCTCTCCCATCGCTGCATGCAGACGCCCTCCTCAGCCCCACCCCCAGCATGGCTCTCCTCCCTGGCTCATCGCTTCGCATGCCGCATTCCACCTGACCACCTGACCTCTCTGAGCAGTTGGCTTTCCACTCTCTGATGGGCTAAGTCGTGTTGGAAAGGGAGGCAGATGAGCAACTATCAAAACCCTCTTCTCGGCCGGGCGCGGTGGCTCAAGCCTGTAATCCTAGCTCTCTGGGAGGCCGAGGTGGGCGGATCCTTTGAGCTCAGGAGTTCAGGACCAGCCTGAGCAAGAGCCAGACCCCATCTCTACTATAAATAGAAAGAAATTAATTGGCCAACTAATATATAGAGAAAAAATTAGCCGGGCATGGTGGCACATGCCTGTAGTCCCAGCTACTCGGGAGGCTGAGGCAGCAGGATTGCTTGAGCCCAGGAGTTTGAGGTTGCTGTGAGCTAGGCTGACGCCACGGCACTCACTCTAGCCTGGGCAATAAAGTGAGACTCTGTCTCAAAAAAAAAAAAAAAAAAAAAAAAAAAAACCCTCTTCTGTGCTCTGCCAGGCGTCTTCTGTCGCAGCCTTGTTTAGCTCTCACGGCCGTGCGGTCAGCATCGTGCGAGGACTCAGCGAGTGAGCGGAGCTGGGCTTGCTCTGGGACAAAGGCCGATGAGGGTCAGGGCAGCCGTGCATTCTAAAAGCGCCTGAGCTCATTGTGGTGGCGCTTCTGGAAGTGCAATATCTGAGCTGCCAGGCCCTGGGGCTCCCTTTGAGTCAGCTCAGCCTGTGTTAATCCAGGTAGGCTTGGCGGCCCTCGGAGGTGGGCTTGGGGACTCTGCCCCATGACCCTGGGTGACAGGTGTGTTCTCACTGCACAGCCAGCTTCCAAGCACTCCTAGGGTTCAATGCTTGACTGATTTTTGGAACACGTGTTGAGTGGTTTGGGGCCGGGACAGCTTTCTGACCCTTGCAGCCCAGTCCTGTCTTCCCACACTTCACAGGCTGCAGAAATTAAGCATGTAGCCCAATCTAAGCCTGGGAAAGGGGTGACCCCAATATTTTAGGGCCTGGCTCAGTGCTAGGAGCTCTGGGGTGTGAGCCCATCTTCCTCACCTCCCCTGTACCCCAGAGGTGGCTGGGCAGAGCTGCTGGAGGGACAACTCTCCTTTCCTCAGGCCTCACTCTGCTTCCCAGGGGCCGCTAGCCAGCTAGGGGACACCTTAGCTGGCCGGGAGGCACTGCCGGTACTGTAGGCGCCTGACGGGGCTCTTCTCACAAACGGGAACCTGAGGCTCAGGGAAGGGAAGGTGCTTGCTCACCATCACTGGTTCAGCCAGTGTCCCCTCTGAGGTCGAGGGTGCTCCCAGGATCCTGCCGTGCCTCCGTCCTTGCCTGGTGTCATTAGACACGCATGTTCAGTCGCTGCCTTGGATGAGCGCCTGTAGGGGCACGACGAGCAGCCTTGGGCCACCCCGTGCTTCTCCCCAGCAAATGAGGACAGCTGTGAGTCCACTGTGGAGGGTTTGGACTCACCAAGGGCCACCAGAGACCAGGGCCCCTCCTAGCCCAGAGATCCCAGCCTACCCTCCAGGCCTGCAGCAACTTACAGCAGACCCAGAGGAAATGAATCAAAGCTGATTTCAGCTCCCAGACCCAAAGCAACATTGGTCTGCTTCCCCAGGCTTTGTGTCTCACTGGGATCATACAGGCCCGGACTGAAGACCCCAAATGTCTCTGGGTAGGCCACCGAGGCTCTGGCCCAGCCCCAGATACTCCCCGGACGTGTGGATCTTCCATGTGACCTTGGAGCCAAGCCATGGCTGGCCTACATTGCACCGGCACCCGCCAGGGTATGAGGCCAACACAGGGAGCCCAGTGCCCCAGGGCAAGACCAGTTTGCCAGTGAGCAAATGGAGGCCCCACTGGGGAGTGCTGCGCAGTTACAAATTGGAGAGCTCTGGCCGAGTGTCCTGGGCTCTTGGTGCTAGGCATGGTTGGCCGGACGTGAAGCCCTTGTCTCCTACGTATTGAGAGAGGCTCTGCGGGAGTTCGTGAGCTAGCTTAGGGGTTGTGGAGTTTGTTGACTTCCTCGAGTGGGGACCCTCGATGTTCTTAGGTCTCTAAAGCAGCTTTATGGGTGTTCACCCACCTGGACATTCCTTGGCTTTGGAAGTTTTCTGAAACAGGAGTGGTCTTGGAATGCTCCCTGAGCAAGAGGCGCCCGAGGGAGGAGGAGGAGGGAGGCTGGCGGGCCAAAGCAGAGGCCTGCCCAGTGGGACCCGTCCTCCCATCATCTACCACGTGAGTCTTGAGCAGGTCACTGAAGCCCTGCACCGCCGCCTGCTCATCTGCAGGGTGGGGCCTTGGTCACAATAGGACTGGGTTTGTGAGGCCACAGGGAGCGAGCACGGGGCCCTCAGAACGGTGCTTGGCAGGTGGGGGCGGCGCTGGCTGTCGTTACCTGTCTGCCGCTGACCGCCAGCTGCCGCTGACCGGAGTCTGCCACTCTCATTTCTAGCTGTGGTCCCTGCATCCCACTCCACTTTAAAGGACCCAGTAAAATGTCTACGTCTCCCATTTCTCTAAATGTTATTGCTGGCGAAATTCACCCTTTCCTTGTAACCCCTCCCCTACATTCCAGTTTTTGACAATGCTGGGATGTCTTTGCTGGACTCCTGGCCAGGGTTCCCTGGGGCCTCACGCGCTGATGTGCCTCCTACTCGGGGATGGGCAGAGAAGACCAGCCCTTGCCAGGCAGGCTCGTTTCATCATGCCATGTTCCCTGGAAGCTCTCAAAGAAGAGGACAGTGAGACCCTACCCTGTGCAGCGAGGATTTGCATGACAATGATGGCTGTCCAGGGGAAAAGCATCACAACACAAAGAACTTTCCTGGGCCGTCTTAATGGCCAGACTCGCATCCACAATTCATTAATGCAGAGGAGGTTATTAATGGGCAGGGAGGCACTTGGGTTTGTTCCGGGGAAGTGCTGGCCATGGGCCGGGCGGGTGCGGCCGGGCGCAGGAGAGCCACCGTGAGCCAGGGAGGCGCCGGCCCTGGTGCGCTGAGCTGGGCTGCCCCTGACCCGCGCCCGCAGAGTGGGGCATGAGGCGGAAAATAATTACAGCTGCCAGGGGAGAGCTTCCCACCCTGTGCTCACACCTCGGGGGTCACGGCCGCTCCGCTGCACTGGGCAGTGACATCACAGCTGGCCTTCCCAAGGGAGGGCAGCCTGCTGGGCACAGCGGGCATGTGGGCCTTCCGTCCCTGCTGCAGCTCCCTGGGGTCAGCCTGAGGTGAGAGAAGAGCAGGGGTCCCTTCCTCCCTCCCCTCTCATCCCCTGGGTCCTGGGTGAGGCTCCGGCTGGGAGGGGTGTGGAGGCAGGCGGGTTTCGGCTGCGGCCTGGCTCCACCGCCCAGCCGGGCCGTGGAGGCTGCGGGACTGAAGGAGACGCTGTAGGTCGTGGCGTCACAGGCGCCAGCCTGCAGCGGAGCTCGACGCAGCGTCAGTCCTGCCCGCGTCGGGTACACGAGGACGAGGGAGGCGGTGGGCAGGGTGGCAGACAGAGGCAGTCCCAGGAGGGTCTGGCCATGGCCTGCCCGGGGCGAGGCCCCTCGTTAGCCAGGAGCGCGCCCTCCCTGTTTCACGCCGGCCTCGGCCCTCGGGCTCTCAGGCCAGGCCGCGGCGGCCAGCTCCCAGAGCGGCCCTGGCCGTAGGCGTTCGCCCGTGAGGCGAACTTGGAGCCAGAGCCGCCGCTCTGCGCCCCGGGGTGTCTTCCCCTGTTCCTCCTTAACGGCTTTTCCCTTTGCGCTGTCATTAAACGTCTCAAAAACGTTTAAAGATAATTTTTATAATGGTTTTATTGTGAAATAGAATATTCATTAGAAAAATTCACAAAACACGCCTCTGGAACTTATTGAATGATTTTAAGCCGCTCTGCTAGCACCTGGTCTGCACCCCATGTGCCTGTTCCACCCAGGTGGCTTTTCCTCCCCCTGAAGAACACCACCGTGCTGAGGTTCTGAAACACCGTACGGGTTGAGTGCCCCTTATCCAAAATGCCTGGGATGCCTTTCTGATTTCAGGCTTTTTAGAAAAGACATTTTGAAATATTTACATTATATTTACAGGCTGAGCATCCCAAACCTGAAAATCTGAAATCTAAGATGCTTCAATGAACGTTTTGTTTAAGCATCGTGTTGATATTCAGAAAGCTTTGCGTTGAGCATTTTGAATTTATTTCAGATTTTCAGAGTTGGGATGCTCAGCCTGTAGTTTACACATACATATATATACACAGTGTACACACATACAAGAAATATACAGTGTGTGTATATATATATGTAAATTGAAGCATGCAGTATGTATTTTTTGTGTCTCAGCATTATGCTTGCAAGATTTATCCACATAATTAGGTTTAGTCATAGATTCTTTATGATATCCTATGTACATGAGCAGGTCATCTGTAAATAAAGACAGTCTGTCTCTTCTGTTCCAATCTTATAATTTCTTTTTCTTGTCTTACATTAGTGGCTAGAACCTCTCATACAGTATTGAATAGAAGTGGTAGTAACAGGCATCCTGGCTTTATACCATTTTTTAAAACACAGCTTTAATGAGATATAATTCACACTCCATTAGAATTCATCCAGACAAGAGTATAATTCAATGAATTTTAGTTTATTCACCAAGCTGTACAACCATCATTACAATCAATTTCAGAACTTTTGTTTTTACCCCATGCCCGTTAGCAGTCACTCCCCCAGCTTGTTCAGGCCATGGGAACCCTGAATCTACTCCCTGTCTCTATAGATTGGAGTCATTTTTCGAGTGCTGTTGTGGACACGTCACATGAGCAGAACAGTACACTCCACGGTCCTTGTGACCTATCCTCACCTTCCATCTCGGGGGGAAGCTCTCAGGGTTTCACAGTTGTGTTTGCTGCCTTTTTTATTTTTTAAATATACCCTTTAGCAGGTGAAGATATTAATATTTTCTTCTTAATTTTTAAGAGTTTTATTTTAATTATTATTTAAAAAATCATGAATATGAATGTTGAATTTTATCAAATACTTTTTCTGCAGCTGTTGAGATGATTGCACAATTTTTCTTTCTCAATGTATGAATACCCTGAATTTTATTGATTGACTTTTTAATGTTAAAACAACTGCACATTCCTGGAATAAACCCAAATTAGATGTGGCATGTTTTTCTTTTTCCATATTACTGCATTTGGTTCGCTAATATTTTCTTTATGGTGTTGCATCTATGATCATGAGGAGATTGGCTGTGATTTTCTTTCTTAAAATCTCCATTCCAGGTTTTGGTATGGTTTTACTTAATCGTGGTTGCCCCAAAACTTAGTATGATAAAACAGCAACTGTTTCCTTGTCTCTCATGGTCCTGAGGATTGGCTGGGTTCTGCTGGGCTATTCTGCTGCTGCTTTTGCCTGGGGTCTCCCAAGCTTGCAGTCATGGCCCCTGGGTCTGGCACATACACGATGTCACCTATGAGTTTGATGCCTCGACAGGGATGCTGGGAGGCTGGGAGCTCTCTCTCTTTCTCCACATGGCTAGCTTGTGGTGGGCTTGGATGGTGGTTTGGTCTCAAGAGTGTAAAAAGAGGATGCCAGGCCTTCTTAAGGCTTACACCCAGAATGGGCACAGTGTCGCTGCTGCAGCATTCTGTTGAAAGCCACTCACAGGGCCAGCCCAGACTCAAGTGGAGGACCCCGCACAGGGCATGCGTACTGGGAGGTGTGGTCCATTGAAGGCTATCTTTAGAGGCCAACTGCTGCCGGTATCAAGGATTCTCTGGCCTCTTGACATGAGTTGGGTGTTTGTGTTTGACCCCCTTACTTCCAGTCCTGACTATATGCACGTTAAGGGCACTGACCATATCCAGTGCACCTCTAGGTCCTTCTGAGCCACCTACCTTTGCTTCAGCACAGAGTCTGGTGCAGAGTGCAGCGCACTGCACTTTGGGGAAAGGAGTAAAGGAGGTCGTGCTGCTTTGAGCCTGGAGGGAGAGCCTCCCTTAGGAGACTGGGGATCTCGGCCCTTGCCCTGCACTCTTGGCCACCTGCTGGGCTCCAGAAACCTCGGGCTCTCCTGGTCTTCATCAGCACCCACCCAGCACCCATCCTTTGCTACACTCTGAGCCAGGGGCTGAGCATGCGGAAATGAATTAGGCTCTCCTGACCCTGAGGGGCTGGCCCGGCCAACGAAGAACCCTAACTCAGGTGGCCCCTGCACGTGCTCTCGTTGAGTCAACAAGGGCATGCCCAGTGCGGGATGCCTGGAGGAGAGGGGGATCTTTCGCCGTGGGAGTGAGCAAGGCTTTGCAGAGGACAGGCGTGAACTGGGCTTAAAGGAAGCTGGGAGCTGAGCAGGGAGAGAGGGGAAGAGAGAGGGCACGACGCGGGTCGGAGCCTGGCGGTGCTAACCCCTCTCAACACTGGGTCACCTTGGGGCAGACCTCAGGCTCCTCCTCTGTGAACCGAGGAGGGCAATGGCCACACCTGGTGGTGGCCGTGTATCTGTGCCTGGTACATCCAAGTCCAGTACATGCTGGTGATTGTTGTTAGGATCATGATTTAGAGGCTGAGAGGTCATTGGAATCTGCTGAGAGCTTGACTTTGGATCTCTGGGACAGATGGTTGTGTTTCTGCAGGCATCTACTGTCTGGTGGGAGAGGCTCCGGCCTCCAGGGTGAGTCACTGAAGTCCAAGGTGTGTGGGCAGCACACGGTGCTGCAGGAGAGCAGCACGAGCCTCTAGGAACACTGGCTTGTTTCTGAGGGTATAGGTGTTTGGGGAGCAGGGGACCTGAGGGGACAGAGCATGGTCATTGCTCATGAGGAAAACAGTTGGGTCAACCCTGCCCCTCCATGCCTAGCTGATGTGAGGAAGACAGGGCTGGAGAATCCAGCACTTAGGATTTGTAAGGACTCTCTTTAATGAGCACGTTACCACTGCTTCTCCAGGGCACAGTGGGGAGACTGGGGCATGGAGAAGAGCTAGGACTGCCCAAGGTCACACAGCATGAATGTCAGAGGAGGACAAGTCAGGGACCCAGGTGTACCCCCTCCTAGCCCCCATACCCCGTATTGATTCTGTTCCTTTGACAGGCACCTGCTGTCATCCTCTGTCTTGAAAAGCTGCAATTCACTTTCCAGAAGCCATTTGCTATGGGTGCTGATGGGTTTGGCCTTCCTGTCAATCAGTGGGGCCCTGGAGTGAGGGAGCTGAGCAGAAGGCTTCTGGCTGGGGCCAGAGGCAGCAGCAGAAGCAGCCACCCGAGCAGAGCTCTGGCTGTCCTGGAAGGAGGGAGGGTCATGTGAATTGGCATCTGGCTGCCCAGAACACATATCCCTGGCTGTGCTGGGGGTCCTTGGATCTGGGCGTTGCTATTATTATTTCTGAAAAGGCATCCAAGCAGAAATAGGACACCTGCACTATCCCTGAGATGGCCTCACAGCGCAAGGCTCTTGCCAGGAGGGTCAGCTAAGTTGGCTCCTGTCAGTGAGTGTTCGTTGAGTGAATATGTAATTGTTGAGACAGTGAACTTACATATGTTAAGTGAAATTAAGAGAGGGGTGGGACTTAGGGTCAATTCCACCCAAACACACTGCAAAATTAGCCCAGGGATTTGGACATTGATCAGGTTGGATAACTTTGTTATGATCACAGTTTTTCTTTTCACGGGGTGTTGAGAAAGCTTAGAACCGAGGAGATGGCAGTTTTGAGGAACTAGAATATGCCAACTCAGGCAAGACAGACAGATTTTTCTTCCCTTTGTCCTTTCCCCAAATAGTCACTGAGCATTAACTTTGTACCTAAATGGGACAGGGGCGTGGGCATGGGGTGGGCGTGCAGCAGATTTGGGATCAGAGGTTGGCAGAAAACCAAACACAGCTCATGGCGAAGGCAATGAAAACCCAGAAAACAGGAGGAGGGGAAGGTACTTCAGGAGTTCCATGGTAGGGACGACGTTTCCGGGTGTGGATGTGGCCTTGTGCATTTGATTACTGGAGGCCCTACTTAGCCACAGCAGCTAAAACTGTGTGTCCATGTTGTGGGCATCTACAACATTCCCACTTAAACTCCTGTGTGAAGGGTAAGGAACTGGTGTTACGACTCACAAAATACGTTCCTTCATTCATTTTACTACAAAGCAAAAAGAAGTGAACTATGGCATTTGTGTTAGCTGTCTCATAAGCCCATGTATTCATTGCCTTGCTCACCTGTGCTACCCTTCGTCTCAGCACGCGACGAGAAAGCGGCATGTGCCCTCCTCGTCACCAGCATGGAGCTCACGGACCTTTATGATGAAAACGTGCTACTGGCAGAGACCAGACAGAACTAACTTAATTTTTTCCTGTCAGTCTCGGTAGTAGATCAATTAAACTGCCAAGGAGATCAAATATTTCAGACTGTATTTATTACATTAAGTATTTATGTTCAGGCCAAGCCTTTAAAGCATGATGTCATATAGGAATGGAGGCCGATTAGATCAATTCAGCAGAATTCGCTGTAACTTAATGGAAATCTAATTGTGTGTTTTAATTTAGCCTCCAGGAGGTTGTATGTTCTCCAAACAAAACAATCCTCAGGCTGCATTAAGGACCGGATGGCTCTGGAGTAGATTTTGGTGATGTCAAGTCGGCTGGGCTAGAGGGCTGGCGCTGAGGCCTGCGGGGCTCGCAGCTGGCGTTGGTCAGAACCGTGTGACGGGCTCGGGACTGCGGCCCGCACAGAAAGAGAGAGAGGCGGAGTGCTCCCGGTGACTTTCACGTGCCCTCAGCTCCGAGTTTGCCGTCAGCACCGCCGGTGCGGACTGCGGCCATGAGCCGTCCTCCACCGGGTGCTGAAGACGGAGTCTTTGCTCCTTGGTGACCTCAGCGGGACTCTGCTCTAAAGGAGAGCGTGTGTCCCTTTCGTCTGAGGAGGAGGAGACAGAAATCACAGACCACAAAAAGGACACCCTTTGTATGAGGGTAATACCTAGGCAGCTTAGAAATTAGAAAATACAATAAACACAAATCAAAAAATCATAACCTTCACATCAAGAATCAACCACTATGAATATTTTGGTATTGGAATATCTTTTTTACCATTTATAAATATATATTTATTCACATATATCTTCAATATACATATTTTATAACTTATTTATAAATTAAAATTAAAATTTATAAATATTTTCTATTTCTAAATAAATTTTTATATGTTATATATACACATATGATCCCAAATTGATATGGTATATGGATGTACATATACATATACACATATATACTATGTGCATATATGTATATATTATGTATATATTTTAGTCTGTTTGGGCTGCCATGACACAATACCATAAACCTGGTGGTTTATAAACAATGGACATTTATTTCTTGCAGTTCTGGAGGCTGGAAAGTACAAGATCAAGGTGCTAGCAGATTTGGTGTCTGGTGAGGGCTGCTCTCTGGTTTATAGATGACTGACTTCTTGCTGTGTCTTCATATGGTAGCAGAAACAGGGCAAGTCTGGGGTCTCTTTTATAAAGGCACTAATCCATGACAGCTCTGCCCTCATGGCTTAATCATCTTCCAAAAGCCCCACCTCCCAATACCATCATCTTGGGGGTTAGGATTTCAACATACGAATTTTTTTTTTTTTTTTTTTGAGACAGTCTTGCTCTGTTGCCCGGGCTAGAGTGCCATGATGTCAGCCTAGCTCACAGCAACCTCAGACTCCTGGGCTCAAGCCATCCTCCTACCTCAGCCTCCCCAGTAGCTGGGACTACAGGCATGCACCACCATACCTGGCTAATTTTTTCTATTTTTAGTAGAGAGTAAATTTTCTATTTTTAGTAAAGAGTTTCGCTCTTTCTCAGGCTGGTCTCAAACTCCTGAGTTCAAGCGATCCTCCCGCCTCAGCCTCCCACAGTGCTAGGATTACAAGGCATTAGCCACTGTGCCTGGTCAATATCAGAATTTTTTTTTGGTTGGGGGGAACACACAAAATGAATCTATAGCATGTATGTGTATACACGTGTACCCAAATGGGATCGTGTTGACTTGCTGTTTCTTAACCTGTTTTTTAAACTTAATATTTGAAAAGTGTAAAAGTATCTTTTTTCATGATACTAAAGATACTCCTACAATTTTGTCATAGCTGCAGTGTGTTCTATATGGGTGACTATAACTTATTCAGCCAATTCCCTATTATTGGGCTATTAGGCTATTCACAGTTTTTCATTGCTATGTGCCACACTGGTATGGCGTCCTTTGTAGCTAATTTAATGTTTAGCCCATTCATGATGAGAGCTTTTTGGTAGATTAAAAAAACAAAAGCAAAACCAGAAAATACTCTGCTACTCCATTCTGGAGCCCCAAGTCTGAAAATCTAGTAATTAAGAAATGGGACTTCTGTTTGGCTTAGTCCTCAAAACTCTCTTGGCAGAATAAATTACTCTATGTTTTGGTCAGACGGGAAATTTCACTGAGGGACAAGCGGTGAAAAAGTGCAGAAGCTGTGCCCACGACGGGCTGGGAGGGCAGCGCCGGTGATGGCCGCCGCGGGAACACGCACGCTGCTGCGGCCACCTTGGCTCTGGGTCCCTGGGGACACTCTGAGGACAAGTTGGGTTCCTCAGCCTGTCGTTGACTCGAGCTGGAAATTGGAGTACCTGTGAATTATGGCTCAGCGTTGCCTTAATCCGTATGGGGCTGTGGAGATAACGCCCGAGGACTCGGCGGCAGGCGCCTCGCGGACGTTGCGCGCAGCAGGCGTGCGAGGCGGAGCAGGCCGAGCCGTGGTCAGGCCTCAGAGCCTGCCTCTCTTGTCTCTTCGGCAGCACTGGCTCTCTGGCCCAGGGACATCCTGCTGTCACCCAGTCGACAGGATTTCCACAACGACGATTGGGTTTGTGGTGGACGCTTCCCAGGTGTGTTCTCACCTCCCTGGTGTAGTGCAGAGGGGTGCTGACCCTCTCTCGTGCCAGCGCGGCGTCCCTGTCGCTAATGGTCACAGGCTCGGGGTGACTGCCAAGCCCTGTCAACCGTCTCCTGCGACCCCGGACCCTACTCTGAGGGCTGTGGCGACCCTGAGGTGCTGCTTTGTGGCCATAGCTCTAGGTGGCTCCAGGTGACCGTGCATTTTGAGTTTTTGGCTGTGTTATACAATTTTGCCTCTTTTCTCAGTGCTCCCTGCCCACGCATCTGCCCTCGGCAGCCGCACTTTTTCTGGTTTGTGGCAGTCGGCTCGGTCTGACGGCTCACAGTGGAAACGCACACAGAAGAATCTTTAAGCATCAGTGAGGGCCTTGGCGTTCTTTCCACGGGCAAAGGACATGGGCTTTGGGGGCTGGATTTTCACTTAGTGCCTGTTTGTGAGTGAGCCATGCTGGGAACGGCAGGGGACACAAGCTCCGTCTTGTCACTTTGGGTTCTCAGCAGTGTTTTGGGTCCATGAAGTTGCCTTAGCAGGCGGCATATGGAGATACCTGGTGATCTATTGGTACTGTAAGATCTCCAGGAAATCAAGGGTTGGTTTTTTTTTTTTTCCTTGAGATAGAGTCTCGCTTTGTCACCCAGGCTAGAGTGAGCTCACAGCAACCTCAAACCCCTGGGCTCAAGCAATCCTGCTGCCTCAGCATCCCGAGTAGCTGGGACTACCGGCATGCGCCACCACGCCCGGCTAATTTTTTGTTTCTATTTTTAGTTGACTGGATAATTTTTTTTCTATTTTTAGTAGAGACAGGGTCTCGTTCTTGCTCAGGCTGGTCTTGAACTCCTGAGCTCAAACGATCCTCCTGCCTCGGCCTCCCAGAGTGCTAGGGTTATAGGCGTGAGCCACCGCGCCCGGCCTCAAGGGTTGGTTTTATAAGGATCCTATTTGTGGAAATCATTTTTTCTTTGCTAAAATGTGGTTATAAGATTTAAGGGAGATGCTGGTTGTTGGGCAGTTTAAGTTAATATGTGTATTGTGTATGTGCCCAGCTCACTGTAGTTTCTATCTCGCTCCTTTACTCCTTAAGGAGGTGACAGGGGTGGCTGTTGATGGGAGCCTTAGGCAGGGTCTTACCATCAGAGAGGGGAGAAGGACTTTACCCTCCCTTTTTCTCAGGTAGCTTACGGTAAAGCCACGCTGACCACACGCTCTGCTGTGGGGTCACGTCTCCCTTTGTGCAGGTGGGCCCTTGGGACAGATCACGGACTTTACACGTTTCGCTGTTGACCGTCTCGGTAGCTTCGTCTCCCGTTAGCTTTTGATCTTGTTTCCTGCACAGACGGCCTCTGTCTCACCTGTGTCTCCAGCCTGGAGGAGTGCGTCTTCCGTGTCCTCATCCAGGTGCGGCAGGGCAACGGGAAGCCCCTCAGGCACCCAGGCCTCCCTCCAGACTGCCCGTGGCCCACTTGCCGCGCTCCTGCCTGCGGCTGCTCGGACGTCTGTGCGGCTGGGAGCCGGAGGGCCCTGCTGGCCCGCGCTCGGCGTCGGCCTGTGCGGAGCCCCCGACAGGCATGGGCGGGAGGGAGGTGTGAGCACTGCCAAAGGTGCGGCGGGGGGTGTCAGTGTCACACAGGGTGTCAGTGTCACACGGCATGAGGCCGAGTGCGTGTGGGTGGCCGAAGGACCCTGGAGGCCTCTCTCGAGGGGCAGCCTTGTGCGGGCTCATCTCCTCTCATCACTTCGCCCTCGACAGTTGGCCCATAGTTTTTTAAAACACAGTTTTATTTTCTTTTTAATTACGGTAAAACACACATAACATAAATCTCCCCATCTTAACTATTTTTACGCGTTCGATTCAGTCGTGTTAAACACATTCCCACTGATACGCGACCAGTCTCCCGAACTCTTTCGGCTTGCCAAACCGAAACTGCCCCCTCTCCCGGCCTGGCCACCACCGGCCCCTTCCTGTCTCTGAATCCGACTGCTGGGGCCCTCACGGAAGCGGAAGGTATGGTATTTGCTCCTTTGTACACTCGCCGCTTCTCCTGCGCAGCGCAGTGTCCTCGAGGTTCACCGTGTTGGAGCGCGTGTCAGAATTCCCTTCTTTATGAGGCAGAATAGTGTTCGTTTTGTGTGTATTCTTTACAGGTTTCAACGCCAGGGTCCTTAGCTTCGCCTAGTCCCCGCTGCCCGTCAGTGCGGTGCCCTGCGTCTGTGCGGCGGGAGGGGCGCGCTGGGCCGGCACAGACTCCTCCCTGCCACCGCCCTGCTTCTGAGGTCATTCGCGGCTCTCCACCCGCAAGTCTGGGTGCTGAGGGCCGCAGCACAGTTGCCAGTCGCTTTCGTGGGCCACGCAGGCGTGTCCTGGCAGGTACAGGCTCCAGGGCAAGGAGGCTGTCACTACCGGTCTGGCAGGCGGCCACAGTCACCACCGAGTCTCAGAGCATTTAACTCACCACCGGGTGCCTGCGCTGGAGCAAGAGCTGGCCAGGGGCGAGAACCTGTCTTGGCACAGGCGGAGCCCCGCGCCCTGCCCAGCTCTCCTCGGGCCTCCGGCTCGTGTGTGGCTTTGGGCTCCCCACCCCCGAAGCCCCACTCAGACCTGCGAGGAGCTGTCTTTAGCCTTTCCTCTTTCTAACATTCATTTAAAGTTAAAGTGATGTTTCTAAGTTTAAAAGAAATTCATGTTCATTGTAGAAAACCAAGAAAAGTTCTAAACAGGCACAGAGAAGAAAATACAAATCGGGAGCCAGCATTCTCAATCTGCTCTCTTCACTCTGTGGGCGCCATCTGGGAGGGGACTTGGCGGGGACACCCGCACGGGCTAGCACAGACAGCGTCCCAGCAGACGCTGCAGCCCGCAGGGCACGTCTCGGCACACGCAGTCAGTGTGTGGCTCCGCCTGCGCGAGCGCCACCAGGGAAGCGGAGCGGCAGGACCTGGGGCTGACGGCGCGCACCCCGGGCTAGAAGCCGGCGGGCGAGCGGGCGAGAGGGCGGCGGGCGGCGGGCGAGAGGGCGGCGGGCGGCGGGCGAGCGGGCGGCGGGCGGCGGGCGGGCGGGCGAGCGGGCGAGCGGGCGGCGGGCGGCGGGCGGGCGGGCGAGCGGGCGGCGGGCGGCGGGCGGGCGAGCGGGCGGCGGGCGGGCGGCGGGGGG
>VSMD01044660.1:5058-29384 GCA_008750895.1 Mirza zaza | reverse complement strand
ACTATAAATAGAAAGAAATTAATTGGCCAACTAATATATATAGAAAAAATTAGCCGGGCATGGTGGCACATGCCTGTAGTCTCAGCTACTTGGGAGGCTGAGGCAGCAGGATTGCTTGAGCCCAGGAGTTTGAGGTTGCTGTGAGCTAGGCTGACGCCATGGCACTCACTCTAGCCTGGGCAACAAAGTGAGACTCTGTCTCAAAAAAAAAAAAAAAAAAAAGAGGAAGTAATATAGAGATATATTCATACGAGTCACTATATACTGTGAAACTGGCTTTCCTTCCCCACTCCACACACTAAATGAAAGACAAAACAAGCAAAACCCACCCCCACTGTCTGCTCTCAGGTGGTTCTGATGCTTAGCCAGGCTTGGAAACCATTGATCTGTATGGGAACATCCAGATTCCCTGGCACAAGGTTCATGGCTCTTCCTCAAGAACTCAACCTTTCCCCACTAATTTCCCACACTATCTCTCCAAACACCTGTGCCACACTAAATAGTCTTTCAGCTGCACCGCAAAATGTACTGGGCACATTCTCACCACTGTGCCATTGATCCGTCTTATAATACCTATATACATCTCTCCCTGACTATCAAAATCCTATTCATCTGGTGAGGCTCCACTCAAATGCCACCTACTCTGTGAAGCCCTCAACAATGACCCTCTACCTTTGATCATGTAAGAACTGTGACTTCCTTAGTTCCTACTGAACACTTCACTTGAGATTCTAGAGGAGCACATATTTCCCTCTTCCTATCTTTAGAGACCTTTTAAATAAACAAGACTGGATACTACTCATAGGCAAGAAGCAATTTGGGAGGAAAACACTGGAAATCTGAGTGGAAGTCCCTGTGACCACTGCCAAGTTTCTTTTCTCTCCTGATACTCAGCTTTCTCATCTTTAAAATAGAAAATTCATACCTGTCATAGGACCATTATAAAAACTTACAGGTTGTAGGTAGGTTTAAAGACTCTGACTTGTGGTTGGTTAAAGAAATGAAGACTTGGCCGGGAGTGGTGGCTCAAGCCTGTAATCCTAGCTCTCTGGGAGGCCGAGGTGGGCGGATCGTTTAGAGCTCAGGAGTTCGAGACCAGCCTGAGCAAGAGCGAGACCCCATCTCTACTATAAACAGAAAGAAATTAATTGGCCAACTAATATATATAGAAAAAATTAGCCGGGCATGGTGGCACATGCCTGTAGTCCCAGCTACTTGGGAGGCTGAGGCAGCAGGATTGCTTGAGCCCAGGAGTTTGAGGTTGCTGTGAGCTAGGCTGATGCCACGGCACTCACTCTAGCCTGGGCAATAAAGTGAGACTCTGTCTCAAAAAAAAAAAAAAAATGAAGACTTTCTCGCTATTTTTCTGTATTAATTTCTAGTTTAATTGCACTATAATCTGAAAGCATATTTTGTATGCTTTCTAGTCTTTTAAATTTGTTCATTATGATTTATTACCCAGAATGTGGTATATCTTGATGAATATTCCATGTGAGCTTGAGTAGGATGTGTATTCTGTTGTTATTGGATGAAGTGTTCTATAAATGCTCATTAGATCCAGCTGATTAATGGTACTGTTGGGTTCAATTATGTCCTTACTGATTTTCTGCTTACTGGATCTTTTTATTGCTGATAGAAAGGTGTTGAAGTCTCTAACTATAATAGTGCACTCATCCATTTCTATTTTCAATTCTATCATTTTTTGCCTCATGGATTTCAATACTCTGCTGTTAGGCACATGTACCTCAAGAATTCTTGTGTCTTCTTGGAGAATTAACCCCTTATTGTTAAGAAAAGTTCTCTTTATCCTTGATCATTTGTTTTTGCTCTGAAGTCCACTTTGTCTGAAATTAATATAGCTACTCTGGCTTTCTTTTGATTATTGTTAGCATGATTTATTTTTCTCCATCCCTTTACTTTTAATCTATTTGTGTCTTTATATTTAATGAGGGTTTTTTTGTAGACGACATATAGTTGGGTTGTTTTTTGTTTTTTGGTCCACTCTGAGAGTCTCTGTCTTTTAATTGGTATATATAGACTATTGCTGTTTAAAGTGATATTGATATAGTTGGATTAATATCTACTATATTTGTTACTGTTTTCTATTCACTGCCCTAATTCTTTTTATTTATTTATTTATTTTTTTGTCTTTTACTCTTTTTCTGCCTTCTCTGGTTTTAGTTGAAGATTTTTTATGATTTCATTTCCTATCCCCTCTTAGCATATCAATTATACTTCTTTTTTAACATGTTTTTAGAGATTGCCCTTGAATTTGTAATCACATTATAACTAATTCAAGTTCACTTTCAAATAAAACTATACCACTTCACAGGTAGTATAAGTACTTTATAAGAGTATTCCCAATTCCTCCCTTCCATTCCTTACAATATGTCCATCATTCATTTTACTTATTTATATGCTATAACCATCAAATACATTGTACTATGAATAGGCTTGAGCAAACCATTATTTGTTAGATCGATTAAGAACAAGAAAAATAAAACATTTTATTTTACTTTCATTTATTCCTTTACTCTTTCTTTTTTATATAGATCTGAGTTTCTAACCTATGTAATTTTCCTTCTCTCTGAAGAACTTTTTTTTAATAGTCTCTTAGTAATTTTCAAGAATACAATGCATTATTATTAACTATAGTCACCATGTTGAACAATAGATCTCTTGAACTTATTTTTCCTATGTGGCAAAAATTTAGTATACTTTAACCAACATCTCCCTGCTCCTAGTAACCACCATTCTACTCTCTACTTCTGAGTTCAACTTTTTTAGATTCCATATCTAAGTGAGATCATGTAGTATTTGTCGTTCTGTGTCTGGCTTCTTTTCTTTTTTCTTTTTTTTTTCATTTTTATTCCACCTGCCTTCCCCCTTTGACCCCAGGCACTCTGTGTGGTGCCACCCAGAGAGGGCCTCAGTAAATACTTGTTGCCTCTGAGAATAAACAAGCACATGGCAGAGCTAGAAGGCTCACAGGGATCCAGGCCAAAGTCCTCAGCCAGAGACCCACAGATGGAGAAACTGAGGGCTAGAGAAACAGGACTATCTAGTCACCCAGTATACTGTGGGGACTGAGATTGGGACCCAGGCCTCTCTCCTCAGAGTCCCTAGGCACTCAGCTTATTTTGGGGCCTTCAAGAAAGGGGGTGCCGGCAGAGCAGCTGGGAGAAAGGGCTGGTTATCAAGAATAAACATACATTCCACCCAGCATCCAGTGCCTCCCTAGAGGCAGAAAGCGGCCTAGTTAGAAGCCAATTAAATACCAAAAAGGAGAGCAGAGCAGAGGAGTGGGAGTGTTTTCTGGAGCTGAAAACAGACAGGGGCAGCCTAGAGGTCTAGGCCATCTATCAGGCCAGACTAAAAGGTTGAGGTCAGAAGTCAGAGGTCAGAGTGAGCCTCCTACACTGGAATTCAGACAACAGACTACTGGGAGGTGCCCCAACTCAGGGCTCAGGTTTAACCCCCTCTGCAACATCTGCTCCCCAAGGCCTGGCCTACCCCTAAAGCCTAGCTCTTCCTGCCCAGAGCTGCAGACCCCTAAGGCCAGCCAGAAAACTGACAAGCCCCTTCCCCCATGCCCGCCCCTGCTGCTCTGGACCTGGAGGGTTGACCCAGTACCAGCCCTGGGCTGGTGCCTACAATTGGTGGCTTCTTCGAAACTCCTCAGGTCAGCTGAGTTGTGAGTTAGGGCCCCTCAACCACCCCCAGCCTCAAGCCTGACACAGATCTTACTCCTCTTGGCTTCCTCAGCATCTCCTTTGGCCTTCTTCCTGCCTGAGGCCAGGGTTCCCCTTCAGGTAGGGCTGCTGACCTCAAAAATACCTCCCTAAATACCCACTTGGTCCATCCCACTCTCCCCAAAGCAGAAAGAAGCTGGCTTATTTCAACTGACAAACTGTCCTCCAGGTTACTCCATGTTGTCTCAAATGACAAAATTTTCTTCTTTGTAAAGGTTGAAGAGTATTCCATTATGTGTGTGTGTGTGCGTGTGTGTGCGTGTGCGTGTATGTGTGTGTGTGTGTGTGTGTAATCCATTCATCTGTTGATGGACACTTAGGTTGATTCTATAACCACAATGAGATATCACTTCACACCTATTAGAATAGCTATAATCAAAAAGATAAAAGATAAATGCTGGGGAGGATGTGGAGAATAAATAACCCTTGAATACTCTTGGTGGGAATGTAAATAAGTACAGCCATTATGGAAAACAGTAAGAAAGTTCCTTAAAAAATTAAAAATAGAAGTATCCGGCAATCTCACTGCTGGTTATATTTTTAAAGGAAATGAAATCACTATGTTGAAGAGACAGTTGCACTCTCCTGTTCATTGTAGTATTATTCACAGTAGCCAAAATATGGAATCAATCTAAGTTTCCATCAACAGATGAATGGATAAAGAACATATGGTATATATGTACATACAATGGACACTATTCAGCCTTAAAAAGAAGCAAATTCTGTCATTTGCAATAACATGGATGAATCTGGAGGACATTATGTTATATAAAACAGTCCATGTACAGAAAGCTAAATTCCACATTATCTCACTAAAAAAGTTGAACTCATATAGAAGTATAGAGTAGAATGATGTTTACCAGGAGCTGGGGAGATGTTCATTAAAAGATATAAAATTTTGGTTAGATAGAAGGAATAAGTTTAAGAGATCTATTGTATAACATGGTAACTATATTAACAATATTATAAGTTAATAACAATGTGTTGTATTATTAAAAATTGCTATGAGAGTAGATTTTAAGTATTCTCACCACAAAAGAGATAAGTATGCAAGATATATGTATGTTAATAAGCTTGATTTAACTATTTCACCATGTATATATATTTCAAAACATCATGTCATGTTGTACACAAATATGTAAATTTTTATTTGTAAATTAAAAAATAAATAAGATGCAAAAACTCCAACAATAACTATTACAAAAGATGCCAAAAATTATAGCACACATAGTAGAATAATTTTGTGCTCATTATTATGCAACCAGCAAGTAATGGTTTCCAGAATAAAATCCCAGTCCTTCTCACCCCAAAGCCCATACTCCCAACCAGTTTCTGTTTTGTGTATCCTTCTGTGTTAAGTCAGCACAGGGGAAGGGACTCACTCAAGGTCCTGTGGTCAAGTTGATGGGTCTAGCAACTGAGATACATGTTTGATGACTCCCATATTTTGTCTAGCTGACCTGTTACTCCTCTTTCCTCTTCTATGATTTCTTCTCACTGGGGCTCTATAAGAAATTGCTTCATATATGTCAAACTAGCAGGAAAATAAGGAGACAGGAAAACATGTAGAAAAAAGAAATGAGATAGGACCAAAGTTCACTTCTTGCTGACACATTTCCAGATACTATTTCAAATATTCCATTTTATGGAACAGAGCAAGCAGAGACTGCGGGTTTATGACACACAAGAGACAGCGGGTGTCCTGTTGATTCAGTGCGACGACCTGGCATCTGTCAACTCCTGAGTAGTTGCCCCCAGTGTTAGCCCTCTGCGGGTGGGCAGCTGCCATTTGTGGGGTCCACAACCCAGACACTGGGGCATGCTAGGGTTTCGGGCAGCACCCCTCCCCCAGTCTGGGGACTCGCGGGGCGAGGCGGGCTCTGCCATTCCTTAGCCTGTTGATTTGCCTAGATGGGCCTGTGTCTGTGGGCCAATTTTGAGTGTTTCTCCACAATGCTAGTTCCCTAGCAGTGGGAGGCCACCATCTGTGGGATACCCAGACACTGGGGCACTGAGAGGTCTCAGCCATCACCCCTCCCCTGGCCCATTGACTTTCAGGCCAGGCGTGGAGGGCTTTGCCCCTGGAGGTTGGGAGAAGCAAGAAAAACTGCTTTCCCTGTGCGATTGGCATGACTCTGCAGGGCCCTGGCGCAGATCAATAACTGACAGCCCACAGGTGGTGGGGCAGGGGATGGGCATATACATACATAATGAATGCGATGCACACCAACTGGGGGATGGTCACGCTTGACGCTGTGACTCCAGGGGGGAGAGGGGGCAAGGGCAATATATGTAACCTTAACATTTGTACCCCCACAATATGCTGGAAAAAATAAAAAATAATAAAATAAATAAATAAAAACATAAACACATACACACACAAAATTATTGACAGCCCATTAATTTGGCCAGCGGGACTGGCTTAGGTTATCTAATAAGAAAATAACTCTGGGGCCTGTCTTCGAATCCGGGCAGCTGCCAGCAGTGGGGTTTGTGGTCAGGGAAGGAAATTCCTGGCCAGAGACCCCAGCAGGTGTACCAAGTGACCCCTCCCATCAGAAGCAGCCTCCCAAGCCTGGTAGAAGAACCCCAAATAACATATTAGCCCTTTGCATTCAGATGTCGAGTGAGACTCGACATGGTTAGCAAAAATTAGAGATTAAAATTACTCTTTGAATGTATCAATAATTTGAAATATAAAAAAATCCAAATAAATAAGTTTGTATGAAAAGAAACTCCATTTTTTTATTCTACTGCTGCGCTTTGTAAAATCTGGGGTATTTAAAAAATTAAATCCGGAGTAGAATAAAGGATTCGAGAAAAAAGCAAGCGAGTGCAAAGGGTTAGCGGCTCCCCCTAGTGGCAGACCAAGAAACCACAGAAACACACACATCCAGGCTGTTAGGCATCAGCTGGGATCTGTCCTGCCCTTACACACACTTTAAGGGGGAATAGGGTCCAAGTAACCCTCGGGAGTGGCAAGATCCTTCCTAAAGATCCGGGCATTAGTATTCCCCATCCAGGGGACCAGAGACCAACACAGAGGCATCAGATTACCTTGATATCTGGCTCCTCCACGTAATCTACAATCAATGACAGAGAGGGTAACCCCATAGTTTAACACAGTGCCCTCTATCTCAAGCTATTAGAGGGCAGTGGAGTTATACACACAGATGTTATTCACCATGTGGGAGCTTAAGTTGGGTGACCAAACTCACTTATCTCCACTGGCAAGAACTGAAGACAACAGGTAAGAGGTAACCCAACTTGCTAAAATACCTCTAAGGCAATACAAGACCAGCATGCCTCTTCCAACCACTGTCAAGGAACGTCCCTTTGGGGCTTGAGGTTAGGGGCACAAACCAATCCTACCATTCCCAGCTCTCAACCAAATACCCCGATGAGAAAGAACCAGTGAAAGAAGGCAGGAAATATGACACATCAGAGACAAAAGTCACCCTCAAAAGAAATCATCAGACCCTCAAAAATAGATACTAATTTAAATGAAATGATTAAAATGATAGAGGAAGAATTCCAAATATGGATTGTAAGGAAACTCGATGAAATTGAAGACAAAATAGAATCCCAACACAAAGAAGCTATGAGAACAATACAGGAATTGAATGAAAAATTCTCTAGGCCAGGTGTGGTGGCTCATGCCTGTAATCCTAGCACTCTGGGAGGCTGAGGCGGGCGGATTGCTCGAGGTCAGGAGTTTGAAACCAGCCTGAGCGAGACCCCATCTCTACTAAAAATAGAAAGAAATTAATTGACCAACTAAAAATATATATACAAAAATTAGCCAGGCATGGTGGCACATGCCTGTAGTCCAAGATACTCGGGAGGCTGAGGCAGTAGGATCACTTGAGCCCAGGAGATTGAGGTTGCTGTGAGCCAGGCTGATGCCATGGCACACACTCTAGCCTAGGCAACAAAGTGAGACTCTGCCTCAAAAAAAAATTATCTAAAGACATTGAAATATTACAAAAGAATGAAACAGAAATCCTAGAAACAAAGGAGGCATTTGAGGAATTTCAAAACACAGTGGAAAGCCTTAAAAATAGAATGGATCACACAGAGGAAAGAATCTCAGAGCCTGAAGATAATGCCTGTGTGCTAAACAAATTAGATGACGAAAAAGAACACAGAAGCAAGAGACAAGAACAAAAATATACAAGACATCTGAGATTATGTAAAGAAACCAAATATAAGAATTAGAGGGGAGGGGTATATACAACCATAATGAGTAAGATGTGCAACATTTGGGGTATGGACATGCTTGAAGCTCTTACTCAGGGGGGAGGGGGGCATGGGCAATATAAGTAACTTTAACACTTGTACCCTCATAATACGCTAAAATAAAATATATATATAAAGAATTATAGGCATCCCCGAGAGAGAAGAAGAAAATACACAAGCGCTGGAAAATGTATTTCTTGAAATCCTGAAGGAAAATATGCCTGGCCTAGCCAGAAACTTAGAGGTCCAGATACAAGAAGCACACAAAACTCTTGGGAGACTCAATATCAAAAGGCAATCACCACATCACATAATTATCAGAGTGGCCAAAGTAAACACAAAAGAGGCAATCGTTCGAGCGGTAAGACTAAAAACAACAAATAACCTACAAAGGAAAACCTATCAGACTAACTGCATACTTCTCAACTGAAACCCTACAAGCCAGAAGGGACTGGGGACTCATCCTCAATCTTCTAAAACTGAATAATGTCCAACCTAGAATTCTTTACCCGGCAAAACTAAGCTTCATCTATGAGGGAGAAATAAAGACTTTCCCAGACAAGCAGTCACTGATGGAATTTGTGAAAACCAGACCTGCCCTTCAGGAAGTACTCAGACCTGCATTATACCCTGAACAGCATTAATAGACACTCACCAAAGTAAAATCAATCAGGAGTTAAAGTCTAGAATCTGGATTCCACAATGGCTTGAGAGGTAAAACAAACCAATAAGAATTTACGCAACAATATGAACAGAAATCTACTTCAAATATCAATCCCCTCAATAAATGTGAATAGCTTGAATTGTCCTCTGAAGAGACATAGAGTGGCTCAGTGGATAAAAAATTATAAGCCAAGTATCTGCTGTCTCTAGGAAATGCATCTAACCCACAAAGATGTTTTCAGACTCAAGGTCAAGGGTTGGAACACAAAATCCCAGGCAAACGGAAGACAAAAGAGAGCAGGAGTAGTTATTCTGATTTCAGACTACATAAATTTTAAAATAGCAAAAGTAAAGAAAGACAAAGATGGTCACTATATAACAGTGAAAGGAAATATCCAACAAGAAGACTTAACAATTCTTTTTTTAAAAAAATAAAAGATTTTATGGCTTTTATTTATCTTAAAATACAGAAAGATGGTTTTTGCCTTGGAACAAAATCATTGATGAGTAACATTTTAAAAGTGCCATACTGATCTCTAGGCATTAAACTTTTTTTTCTTAATTCAGGATATTATGGGGGTACATTTTGGTTACATGAAATGCATTTGCCTCACTCAAGCTAGAGCCACAAGCATGTCCTTCTCCCATATAGTGTGCCCCATCTCCATTAACTGTGGGTTTACCCATCCTACCTGCTCCACTCACCCCCACCAGTCCAGCACCCAGTGAGTATTACTACCATGTGAACACCTTAGTGTTGATCAATTAGTGCCAGTTTGATGGCGAGTACATGCAGTGCATGTTTGTCCATCCTTGTGATACCTCACTTTGAAGGATGGGCTCAATCTCTATCCAGGATAATATAAGAGGTGCTAGTTCACCATTGTTTTTTATAGTTGAGTACTGTTCCATGGTATACATACACTACATTTTATTAATCCACACATGTATTGACAGGCATTTGGGTTTTTTCCACATCTTTGCAGTTGTAAACTGTGCTACTATAAACATTCTAGAGCAGATGTCTTTATTACAGAATGTCATTTGTTCCTTCAGATAGATGCCTAGTAGTCGGATTGCTATATCAAATGCTATTTCTATTTTTAGCTCTTTGAGGTATCTCCAAATTACTTTCCATAGGAGTTGTACTAATTTGCAGTCCCACCAGCAGTGTAAGAGTGTTCCAATCTCTCCACATCCACACCAGCATTTGTTATTTTGGGACTTTGTCAACATAGTGCTGGAAGTCCTTGCCAGAGCAAACAGACAAGAGAAGGGAATTAAGGGTGTCCAAATGGGGGCAGAAGAGATCACACTCTCACTCTTTGCTGATCATATGCTAGTATACCTAGAAAATCCCAAGGATTCAGCCAAGAGACTCCTCAAATTGATAAATGAATTCAGTAAAGTCTTAGGATACAAAATTAATGCACACAAATCAGTGCAATTCATATATGCCAATAACAGTGAAGCTGAAAATCATATCTAAGATGCAACACCTTTCACAATAGCATCAAAGAAAATTAAACATTTAGGAATATATTTAATGAAGGAGGTGAGAGATATATATAGAGAAAACTACAAATCACTGAGAAAAGAAATTGTGGAAAATGCCCACAAATGGAAATCCCTACCATGCTCATGGACTGGTAGAATCAATATTGTTAAAATGTCCATTCTACCTAAAGTGATCTACAGAATTAATGTAATCCTTATCAAAATGCCAACATCATTCTTTACATATTTAGAAAAAATAATTCTACACTTCGTCTGGAACCAGAGAAGACCTCATATAGCCAAAGCAATCTTAAGCAGAAAGAACAAATTGGGAGGCATCAGTCTGCCAGACTTCGAACTTTACTACAAGGCTATAGTAACCAAAACAGCATGGTATTGGCACAAGAACAGAGATAAAGACCTTTGGAATAGGATGGAGATCCCAGATATAAAACCATCCTCATATTGTCATCTAATCTTCAACAAAGCAGACAAAAGTATAGATTGGGGAAAAGATTCTCTATTCAATAAGTGGCACTGAGAAAACTGGATACCCACATGCAGAGGATTGAAACCAGATCCCCACCTCTCACAAAAATCAACTCATGGTGGATAACAGACTTAAACCTAAGGTGTGAAACCTTAAGAATTCTAGAAGAAAATGTTGGGAAGACTCTTTTAGACATTAGCCTAGGTAAAGAATTTATGTAGAGGAATCCCAAAGCAATCACAGCAGCAACAAAATAAACAAATGGGACCTAATCAAATTAAAAAGCTTCTGCACAGCCAAAGAAACTATTATTAGAGCAAATAGACAACCTACAGATTGGGAGAAAATATTTTCTTTCTATACATCCAATAAAGGGCTCATAACAAGAATCTATATAGAACTTAAGAAAATCAACACCAACAAAAAAATCAAACAATCCTATTAATAAATGGGGAAAGGACATGAACAGAAACTTTTCAAAAGAAGACAGACTAATTGCCAAAAACCATATAAGAAAGTGATCAACATGTCTAATCATTAGGGAAATGCAAATCAAAACCACAATGAGATATCACCTAACTCCAGTGAGAAAGGCCCCTATCAAAAAGTCCTAAAACAACAAATGCTGGCATGGATGTGGAGAGATTGGAACTATCTTACACTGCTGGTGGGACTGCAAATTAGTACAACCTTTATGGAAAGTAATTTGGAGATACCTTAAAGAGCTAAAAATAGAAATACCATTTGATCCAGCAATACCACTACTAGGCATCTATCCAAAGGAACAAAAGACATTCTATAATAAAGACATCTGCACTAGAATGTTTATAGCAGCACAATTCACAATTGCAAAGATGTAGAAACAACCCAAGTACCCATCGATACATGAGTGGATTAATTAAATGTCATATATGTATACCATGGAACAGTACTCAACTACAAAAAAATAATGGTAAATTAGCGCCTCTTATATTATCCTGCATAGAGATTGAGCCCATCCTTCAAAGTGAGGTAACACAAGGATGGAAAAACATACACCGCATGTACTTGCCATCAAATTGGTACTAACCGATCAACACTAAGGTATTCACATGGTAGTAATACTCATTGGGTGCCAGTCAGGTGGGAGAGTGGGAGGTAAACCCACAATTAATGGAAGCAGAGCACACTGTATGGGGGAATGACACGTTTGTAGCCCTGGCTTGGGTGAGACAAACACAATACATGTAACCAAAATGTTCGTACCCCCATAATATCCTGAATTTTTTAAAAAGTAGACATATAATTATATGATCCAGCAATTCTATTTCTGGGCATTTAACCAAAAGAATTGTAAGCAAGATCTCAAAGAGGTATTTGTACATCCATGTTCATAGTGTCATGTGCAATAGTCAAAATGTGGAAGCAACTCAAGTGTCCATCAACAGATAAAAGGATAAACAAAATGTGGTATAAATATACAGTGGGATATTATTCAGCCTTTTTAAAAAGAAAGGAGGCCAGTCGTGGTGGCTCATGCCTGTAATCCTGGCAATCTGAGAAGCCAAGGCGGGAGGGTTGCTCAAGGTCAGGAGTTCAAGACCAGCCTGAGCAAGAGTGAGACCATGTCTCTACTAAAAATAGAAAGAAATTGGTGGACAACTAAAAATATATAGAAAAAATTAGCCAGGCATGGTGGTGCATGCATGTAGTCCCAGCTACTCGGGAGGCTGAGGCAGCAGGATTGCCTGAGCCCAGGAATTTGAGGTTGCTGTGAGCTAGCCTGATGCCACAGCACTCTAGCCCAGGCAACAGAGCAAGACTCTGTCTCAAAAAGAAAAGAAATTCTGATACATACAACAACATGGGTGAATCTTGAGGACATTATTATGTTAAGTGAAATAAGCCAATCACAAAAAGACAAATATTATATGATTCCACTTACATGAGGTACCTATAGTCAAATTCATACAGGCAGGAAGTGGATTGGTGGTTTTCAGTGGCTGAAGGTGGGGCAGGGGAATAGGTAGGTAGTTTTTAATAGGTACAAAGTTTCAGTTTTGTAATATTAAAGAATTCTGGAGACAGATGGTGGTATAGTTTCACAATAATGTAAATGTACTCAAAACTACTGAACTTTATACTTAGAAATGGTTAGAATGGTACATTTTGTTGTATTTTACTACAATTAAAAAAATCTATGCCTTGCCCTCTGTACACACTAACCAAGTTTAAGGACTGATGGGGGAACCTCCCCAATGTAAAACCTGGGCTGTGTCATGCCCCCATTGATAATCACTTCTCTTTTGTTGATGAATATGATGGTGAAAATGAAATCCTGCCCTGTGGGCTAAGAGGCCTGTGTGTGGGCACCACATGGACTGGCCAATTCCGGAGATGTCAAACTGAATCCAGGAAGCAGCAGTGCAAGCTATTGCTCTTTGGAAAGGGAACCTGAATGGTAGACTATTAGCATGTACACAACTACTACATGATGAGTATTTTACATTTCACTTTAATCCTAACAACGCTATGCAGGACCAATACTTATCCCCACTACTTGGATTAAGGAACAGAAATTAAAAGTTAGGTAATGGATAGCCAAAACCACCCAGGGAGCTCTCTTAAAAAAATTTTTAAAAATTAAAAAATTAGGTAACTTGACCTAGGGAAACAACCTTATAAATTATTGCTCTAAGACGCAAAACCTGGGATTATTTAAAAATGAAGCTTCCCCTCCTCCATCCTGTGAGCTAATAGTCAATATACTTGAAGGCATTGTTATTCAGTTATTCTTTTCAAAACAATGTGAAGTAGCTTTTTTAATTTGAAAAACTAAAGTATCTATTAGCACCCTTTTGCTTTTTAAGTAGACACAGTTTTATTGAGATATGATTTACATACAATAAAATTCACCATCTTAAAGAGTATAACTTTGTGGTTTTTTTAACACATTCTCGAGGTTGTACAACCAATATCACTACCTTATTCCAGAACATTTTCTTCAGCCTAAAAAGAAATACTTCTTAGCAGTAAATAATTGCTGCTACAACAAAAATGAAAATGGTAGAAAATACCAAGTACTGGTGAGGACGTGGAACAGTGGAACTCTCAACACTGTGGGTGGGAATACAAATTGGAACAATCACTTTGAAAAACAGCTTGGCGGTAGCTACTGAGCTGAACATACACATATAACTCTGAAATGCCACTCTGGTGCATGCCCAAGAGAAATGAAAATAAATGTCCATTCAAATGATTTGAACAAGGATGTTCATACCACCACTATTCATAATAAGTCAAAACCTGGAAAATACATAAATCCCCATAACAAATGCATACACTTTGAAATATTTACATGATATAATACTGTACATCAATGAGAATGAATGATCTACAACTACAGACAATAATAAAAGTAAATCTCATGCACATTATATTGATTGAAAGGAACCAGATGTAAAAGAACACATGATATATGATTCCAGGAATTTTTGTTTGAATGTCCCAATAGAGTTCGGAACATGATAGGAAAATCAACACTCCATTTCCTTTTATTTGAAGGTACTTAGTGTCTTTTTATATTACCAGCAGGTTAACCTCAGAAAAGCATTTATCCTCTGAGCCCTTGAAAATTGATTCACTGAACACAAGAATAACGTTAATGCTGTGTGTGATGGACAGGCAACCAAGTGAGAGACAGGACACATACTTGGGCTACAGTGCCAGCTCTAACCTACTAACTCCAGTGACCTTGGGTAAGTCACCATACCTCATCTGCCTCACCCATCAATGGGGGTCAGACCAGCCCTGCCTCCAAAACAATAAAGCCTAGAGTACAGAACAATGTGACCTCCAACTGGAAAAGCACCTCTGAGTTCATAAAAGAGAACAGAATTCAGCATGGAAATTCAAAGAATTATTTTAACAGCCAAGTTGTCCAATGTACAGTAGCTGTGATGGATGTTACCATATATGTTTCTATAATTATTACCTTTTTGTTTTTCTTAAATACTCTCTAGTATATGACACAATGGCTACTGAAGCATATTTTCCACCCAAAGAGAGAATGCCCTGTCTACCATCAAATACCATGGGCTGATATAGTTCAACAAATGTCTTTCTTCCTCCTAAGTGTACTGGGCAAAAGCACAGGCTCTGGAGACAGAGTGATTGCAAACCCTAGTTCTGCCACGTAAAAGCTGTGTGATTTTGAATAGTTTTACTTCACCTTACAGTCACTCAAATATCTCAATCTGCAAAACTGGAATTATACAGTATTTACCATGCAAGAGTAAATGCTTTTAAAATATTGTCTTTTGTTTTATTTTGTTTGTTTTTCTTTTTTTATTTCAGCATATTATGGGTGTACACATGTTTAGGTTACATATATTGCCCATGCCCCACCCGAGTCAGAGCTTCAAGTGTGTCCATCCCCCAGACGGTGTGCATTGCACCCACTAGGTGTGTATATACTCATCCCCTCCTCCCCCTCCCATCTGCCTGATGCCCAATGAACATTACTACTATATGTGCACTTAAGTGTTGATCAGTTCATACCAATTTGCTGGTGAGTACATGTGGTGCTTGTTTTTCCATTCTTGGGATACTTCACTTAGTAGGATGGGCTCTAGCTTTATCCAGGATAATACAAGAGGTGCTATATCACCATTGTTTCTTTCTTATAGCTGAATAGTACTCCATGGTATACATATACCACATTTTATTAACCCACTCATGTATCGATGGGCACTTGGATTGTTTCCACATCTTTGCAATTGTGAATTGTGCTGCTATAAGCATTCTAGTGCAGATGTCTTTTTTATAGAATGCCTTTTAAAAAATATTGTCTTGTGCTTTAGTTTTTACAAAGATAAATGGTCAGAAATCTCAGTATTTAAAAAAATTCTACTACGGGACACACTGGGATACCTAACTCTCTGTGACCTTGGGAAAGTGAAAGAACCTCTCTGTGTCTCAGTTTCCTCTTCTGTCAAATGGGGAAACCAATCACCCCTACCTCATAGCCTGTTGCTTTGAGAATTACTTGAGTGAATACATTAAAAACCCTTACAACAGTGGTAGCAGGCACACAGTAACTCTTATTAAATGTGAGCTTTCATACTGAGATTTTTTTTTTTTTTCGAGACAGAGTCTCACTTTGTTACTCAGGCTAGAGTGAGTGCCGTGGCGTCAGCCTAGCTCACAGCAACCTTAAACTCCTGGGCTCGAGCAATCCTGCTGCCTCAGCCTCCCAAGTAGCTGGGACTACAGGCATGCACCACCATGCCCGGCTAATTTTTTTCTATATATATGTCAGTTGGCCAATTAATTTCTTTCTATTTATAGTAGAGACGGGGTCTCGCTCTTGCTCAGGCTGGTTTTGAACTCCTGACCTCGAGCAATCCGCCCACCTCGGCCTCCCAGAGTGCTAGGATTACAGGCGTGAGCCACCGCGACCAGCCTATACTGAGATTAGTGTAGTTTTAAAAGGTTGACAGTTTACATGTGTCTTCAAGAAAGCTTAATAGTTGTAAAACTGAATCTTAAGCATTAATTGATATATTTTTAAAGTCACTCATTTTCACTACAGCCACTGTTAGATGACCAAACTTGAGAACATCTAAAACACACCTGGAATGACTGATCTCATAAATTAGCACCACCATTTCTCCATGTGGTTGAACAAAAAGCCAAGGGGTCATCCTTGACTCTGCCTTATCCCCACCCACCGGGCAGGCACAGCCACTGCAGGTCCTACCTGCCCTACCTCCAAACACGCCCTGCCAGGTCCCCTCCCTCTATACATGGCTGCAGCCCAGGGCCCATCTACCCTCCCCTGGACTTCTGCAATATTCTCCTAATGGTTATACTCACACGCCATCTTGTCCCTCTCCAGTCCATCCTCCACACAGTGGCCAGAGTCATCTTCTGACAACGTAACTAGATCATGCCACTCCCATACTCTAACCCTCCACACTCTGAATAAAACCCAAACCATGTGGCTCCTGTCTGCCTTTTAGACCTTACCTCCCACCTGTCTGCACTTTGTCTGCCAGGATCCACCCACTCCAGCCTTTCCTCTGCTCCTGAGCAACTGGTGCCCACTCACAGCATAGAGACACTGACAAAATGGTCTGTCCATGCCTGTCATTCAGAACTCAGCTAAAGTGTCACTTCCTTGAAAAAGAGCTTCACTGACAACTCTATCTATGACAATCCCTGTCCCAGTCATTTCCTACTCTATGTGTTCATTTTCAAAGCACAAATCCCCATATGAAATCGCCCAGCTTATTGATTTGTTTACTTACTTAATGCCAGTTTTCCCAAAATAGAATGATAGCTCCAGAGACCTTTCCTGTCTTGTTCTCTGTGCTGTTTCCCCAGTGCCTAGATCAGTGCCTTACATATAAATCACAGAATGAATATTACTGAATTAAAGGAATCATCACCAGTTTGACACATCAGAGAAGACACAGATATTTAAAGCTGAGTAGCAGGAGCAACTAACAATAAAATTAAACATCAAAGGATTCAAAATTATAGAAGACTTTGTTGCAAATCCACAGCAAAGCTTTTAAAACTTGGATGAGGGTCAGGCATGGTGGCTCATACCTGTAATCCCAGCATTTGGGGAGGCCCAGATGGGAGGATTGCTCAAGGCTAGGAGTTCTGGATCAGCTGGGGGAACACAGTGAGACCCCATCTCTACAAAATAAAAACCAAACAAACGGAAAACAAAACTTGGATGGGTACCAGAGAAAACTGGAGAAATTACTCAAAATGTAGACACCTCCCACCCCACCTCCCTGGTTTTTGGTTCAACGAAATTAGGGTAGACCCAAATATCTGCAATTTTACCAAGCACCCCTGACAATCTTGATAAAGTGATTCATGGACCACACTTGGAAAAATCCTGACCTAAATAGCTCACATTTTCATATCATTAATTTAATGCCTACAGTGCAGACTTCTGGGACATCTGGAGTGTCTCTGTTCATGTAATTACTCAAAAGTGTACCAGTCCTTCCTTCCCCCCCAAGACAGATTCCTTTTCCACATGGGATCACTCTTAAACTCCAGAGTATAACTGGTGGTTGGGAGGATTGGATATTGTTATCCTGTTGTACAGATGAGGCTGGTGGAAGCGTAGTGACTAACCTAACATGTCCCAATGACAGGACCCTGATCTCATCACTCTTGTTCCAGTAGTCTATCTAGCAGACTTCACATCACACTTGGTTCTTCTCTATGAGCTCCTAGTTCTGGGGCACAGAATCCACACCCTTCTTGATGTTACAGAAGGAGAGAGAGTAAGAGGAAAAGAAAGCACGTGGAATAGAGAAGAAAGTAAGAGAATGGGAAAACATACGAAATGCAGGGGCTAGGGTGATGATGTCTTGCCTCTCCTCTTTCAGTTAACTGGAAGCTGTGCATTGGCATGTTTCCTCTCCCCCAGCTCTATCCCACATGTCCTTCCACCACACAGCAGTGACACTAATGCTCACACATAATGAAAATGTACACTTACATTTCCAAATATTCTCCCTGTACTCATGCTTGCTGTAGTCACGTAGTCATGCCTACTTGCTGTTATACTTCCAAGTATTCTCCCTGTAGTCATGCTGTTATGTTAATGTCAGAGGAATTGTATTGACAAAAAGAAGGAGGGAAAATTGGAATGGGGAGCTGACATTTACTGAGGGTCTACTAGATGCCACACTATGTAGGTTGTTAATTTCAGACATTTTCCTCTTTAAGCCTTCAAAGTAATACTCTGAGATGGGCATCATTACTTCCTGTCTACAGATGGGGAGATAGGCTCAGAGAGCCAAGTACATGCTCAAGGAATTGTAGGGAGGTGTCAAATGGACACTTAGGCCAACTTCAAAGGGCATCCACTGGCCAATTCTGGGATAATTTGAGCATCAAAATAAATAATTATAGTAACATATGGCAACCCTTTGGGAAAAATAGGAGTTTATGAGAAATACTGATACAAATAAATGCTTGATCTCAAACTCCTAACCTCAAGTGATCCTCCCATCTCGGCCTCCCAGAGTGCTAAGATTACAGGCATGAGCCACTGTGCCCACCCACAAATGCTTGAATAAATACATAAATAAATAATAGCATCAAGGGGAAAGGTCTGCCTTACAATAGAATGCCACCTAATAAATGCAGAAGGAATGACAGAATTAGAAAAGCAACATTTGAAACTCTAACTGTAATAAGTGATTCAGACAAGAATTATAAATGGATGCCCAGAGGAGGATCACTTGAGCCCAGGAGTTCAAGGCTGCAGTGAGCTATGATCACACCACTGCACTCCAGCCCAGGTAGCAGAGTGAGACTCTGTCTCTAAATAAATAAATAAATTTCAGTCTGTACGAAATACCACAGCAATTACTGAGTCACCATGGTAACCATGCTGGCCAAGGAAATCTAGCGAAAAACAAACCACCACCACCTTGCTTTGATTCCTGACATGTACTACGAACTGAATAGGACTGAGACACAGTAATAATTATCCCCAAGTATTCCTCAAAATAAATATTTATGGCAGCTTTAGCTGCTGTCTTCCTCTTTCTCACAACACAAGGTGCCACAAATTCATCAGGGTGGATTTTCAGAGTATAAAGAAGAAAAACTCTATAATTCAGCAGATTCAATTCTAACCACCTATATAAAAATTGAAAGTATCATAACTATTTTCTTCTAGTGATTGATTTTTTGTACCTTACCCATAAAATTTTCTCTGGAGTACTTTTCTCTCTTCTTGAGTCAGAAGACTCAATATTGTTAAGATGACAATTGTCAAGATGAAAAACCCCTAAACTGATCTATAGATTCAATGAAATCCCAATAAAAATCCTAGTGGGCTTAAAAAAAAAAAAAAAGAAATTGAGAAGCTGCGTGTGGTGATGCCAAAGACCTACACTATGAAAAACAACTTTGAAAAAAAAAAACAGGTTGGAGAAATGCTACCTGATTTCAAGGTTCATTATAAACCTACAGTAGGCTGGGCGTGGTGGCTCACGCCTGTAATCCTAGCACTCTGTGAGGACGAGGCGGATGGATTGCTCGAAGTCAGGAGTTCGAGACCAGCCTGAGCGAGACCCCGTCTCTACTATAAATAGAAAAAAAGTAATTGGCCAATTAATATATATAGAAAAAATTATCCGGGCATGGTGCCGCATGCCTGTAGTCCCAGCTACTTGGGAGGCTGAGGCAGCAGGATTGCTTGAGCCCAGGAGTTTGAGGTTGCTATGAGCTAGGCTGACACCACGGCACTCACTCTAGCCTGGGCAACAAAGTGAGACTCTGGTCTCAAAAAAAAAAAAATTCATAATAGGACCAAACATGGTGGCTCACACCTGTAATCCTAGCACTTTCGGAGGTTGAGGTGGGAGGATCACTTGAAGCCAGGAGTTTGAGACCAACCTGAGTAACACAGCAAGACCTGTTTCTAAGAAAAAAAAAAAGAATCAAAAAATCATCCAGGCATGGTGGTATACACCTGTAGTTCTAGCTACTTGGGAGGCTGAGGTAGGAGGACTACTGGAACCCAAAAGTTTGAGGTTGAAATGAGCTATAAATGATGCCACTGTACTTTAGCCAAGGCAACAGAGAGAAATCTTGTCTCAAAAAAAAATCATTATAGGATGGATAAAAATGTAGAAACCATGAAAGAATGCATATTACAATCTCAAATTGCTAGGAAGACCTTCTAACCAACTGCATATGTCAACACCTGAGAGATAGATGGAAATCATTTATTATTATTAAATATTCATACAGTCAAAAATATGTAAATTTATCACAAATTTATGTTAAACATCAAGTTCTTTCCTCAAGCAGGTGAATTCATGGCTTTTAAAGAAGGCATCTTTTTTTTTTTTTTTTTTTTTTGAGACAGAGTCTCACTTTATTGCCCAGGCTAGAGTGAGTGCCGTGGCGTCAGCCTAGCTCACAGCAACCTCAAACTCCTGGGCTCAAGCCATCCTGCTGCCTCAGCCTCCCAAGTAGCTGGGACTACAGGCATGCACCACCATGCCCGGCTAATTTTTTTTTTCTATATATATTAGTTGGCCAATTAATTTATTTCTATTTATAGTAGAGATGGGGTCTCGCTCTTGCTCAGGCTGGTCTGGAACTCCTGAGCTCAAACGATCCGCCCACCTCGGCCTCCCAGAGAGCTAGGATTACAGGCTTGAGCCACCGCGCCCGGCCAAATTTCTTTCTATTTATAGTAGAGATGGGGTCTCGCTCTTGCTCAGGCTGGTCTCGAACTCCTGAGCTCAAATGATCCGCCCACCTCGGCCTCCCAGAGAGCTAGGATTACAGGCGTGAGCCACCGCGCCCGGCCTAAAGAAGGCATCTTTAACATGGGCACCAAGGGCTACTGCAAAGCATGTACCGTGTTTCCCCGAAAATAAGACCTATCTATAAAATAAGCCCTAGCAGGATTTCTAAGCATTTGCTCAATATAAGCCCTACCCCGAAAATAAGACCTAGTGATGGGCATGGCTGCGCAGCATATCTGCACAACCTATGCATTTCTTCGCAGAGTGGTAAAGAAGATGAGCAGCCCCTCTCATCTGCCCCATCCTGACAGCTACTATCCCAGAGGTGACGAGAAAGGTGCGGGCAGCCCCAACAAGGTCGGCTTCCCCTGTCAGGTCCCGGCCATCCTGTGGGTGCTGCAAGCTGAGGCTTTGAGGGGAAAGTCTCCTCAGTGAAGTGTGCCGTTCCACTTTAGGTATTGTGTGTCCCCAGGGGGAAGAAGGAAAGCTGTGGCTGCCATTTTACTCATTTTACTTTTACCATATTTGAATAAATGTAGATTGTTGTACCATACTTAAAAAAAATAACACATCCCTGAAAATAAGCCCTAGGGTGTCTTCTTAAGGAAAAATAAATATAAGACCGTCTTATTTTCGGGGAAACACGGTAGCAGCTGATGGAAAGAAATTTCACTTGCTAACCTTTTTCTCCAATGGTGAGATCAAAGTAGTTTCTCTACTTTCAGGCTATTTTGTGAACCTCACAGAAACTATTCCACAATATGCTTCTGTTCAGATCTGTAAACTTACTTGGGCCAGATGACATATCCCACCAGGGACAGAAGTGTTGGAGGTCTCCTGAGGACTGACTTGTGCTCTTCGAATCCGTAGAAGCTTCAGTAGCCAAGATGACCCAGATCCTCAGAACTGCCTTCTTCAGACATCTGATATGAGCTCAGTCACGGGCATGAAGAGCTGTTTAGGGAGAGAGAATCCAGCAATCAGTATGCTTTACTGGAGCAACTATGCTAGGCACTGTGCTAGGCAGTGTGCACAGCAGCATGCTAGGCACTGTGTTAGTGACCAATGACACTGACAGAATTGGGTAGTGGTCTTAAGAAACAAAGGATACAACAGAGGATACAATGGGTTCCTCACCAGGGCCTTTTTCTTATACTTTCCTCAGCTATCCCCTAACGACAAATTTGAAAAGGAAAAAGTGGCCCAAATTCATACAGACATTCATGATCCCCCAATAACCACAGGGCCACGGGCTTGCACAGGTGTTGTCATTGAAGGTTCCAACAATCCTGTGGTGAGCATTCTTATGCCCGTTTCACAGAAAGGAAAGCTGGCCCGGAGAGAGTCGTTACCTGTCTCGTTCTCCCACAGCCTGTCTTTACATGGAAAGGAGCTCTGGGACACTCTGGAGCAGGACACCACCCTCACTAGGACCAGGAGGGTCCCACATCTGTCCCTCACGAGGCAGCGGGGGCGCCGAGTCCCAAATAGGGAACGAGGCGATTTGGATCTGGGATCCCTTCGTCTCCCCACACCCCAGGGCTGTTCAGCCCCCACAGCGGGGCACCCGCACCCTCAGCTGAGTCCAAACACCTGGAGGTGGGACCCTGCTCTTTCTCCCCAGGCCACATTAGTCTCTTTGAAAAAGTTGTCACAGTCGCCATTATTACGTTATTACGTCCTCCACTCCGGAGATGATTTTCACTGCTCTCCACGCCCTTGCCGTAAAACAATTTTTTTTTTTTTTTAAAGAGTCCTGGTCCCACTACGATGCCTAGGCTGGCCTTGAACTCCTGGGCTCAAGTGATCTTCCTGCCTAAGCCTCCAAAGTAGCGGGGACTACAGGTGCACACCAATGCGTCCAGGTCAATGTGCCCTTGCCTTTTACCAAAAGCAGAACACCCTCACTCTACAATCCACCACCAGAGAAAGCATACTATTACTGTGTTTCCCCGAAAATAAGATTTACCCATAAAATAAGCCCTAGCAGGATTTCTAAGCATTTGCGCAATACAAGCCCTACCCTGAAAATAAGACCTAGTGATGGGCGTGGCTACGCAGCCTATCTGCACAACCCATGCATTTCATTGGGGAGCGGTAAATAAGAGGAGCAGCCCTTCTCATCTGCCCCATCCTGACAGCTACTATCCCAGAGGTGACCAGAAAGGTGTGGGCAGCCCCACCAACAAGGTCGGCTCCCCGTGTCAGGTCGAGGCCATCCTGTGTCTGCTGCAAGCTGAGGCTTTAAGGGGAAAATAACACATCCCCTGAAAATAAGCCCTAGGCTGTCTTCTTGAGGAAAAATAAATATAAGACCCTGTCTTATTTTCAGGGAAACACGTTAATAATTAGAGGAACTAGGCTGGTACCCAGGCAATTGGCAGAACTCTGCCCAGGTTGCAGGAACAAAGCATGTCCCTGTTGTCAGGAATTGTGTTTGCTTTAAAAGTGACAGTAGGGGCCGGGCGCGGTGGCTCAAGCCTGTAATCCTAGCTCTCTGGGAGGCCGAGGTGGGCGGATCGTTTGAGCTCAGGAGTTCAAGACCAGCCTGAGCAAGAACGAGACCCCATCTCTACTATAAATAGAAAGAAATTAATTGGCCAACTAATATATATACAAAAAATTAGCCGGGCATGGTGGCACATGCCTGTAGTCCCAGCTACTTGGGAGGCTGAGGCAGCAGGATTGCTTGAGCCCAGGAGTTTGAGGTTGCTGTGAGCTAGGCTGACGCCACGGCACTCACTCTAGCCTGGGCAATAAAGTGAGACTCTGTCTCAAAAAAAAAAAAAAAAAAAAAAAAAAAAATTGAAAATTTACCTTACAGATCCCTTTAAGAAGAAATCTGAAGGCCAGGCTCGGTGGCTCATGCCTGTAATCCTAGCACTCTGGGAGGCCAAGGCAGGAGGATTGCTTGAGGTCAGGAGTTTGAGATTGCTGTGAGCTAGGCTGACACCACTGCACTCTAGCCCAGGCAACAGAGTGAGACTTCGTCTCAAAAAAAAAAAGAAATTGAAGACATGTTCAGAAATCTATTCACACACATTAACCCACAGACTACAGTCAAAATTACAACATCTGGCCGGGCGTGGTGGCTCACGCCTGTAATCCTAACACTCTGGGAGGCCGAGGCGGGCGGATTGCTCGAGGTCAGGAGTTCAAAACCAGCCTGAGGGCCGGGCGCGGTGGCTCAAGCCTGTAATCCTAGCTCTCTGGGAGGCCGAGGTGGGCGGATCATTTGAGCTCAGGAGTTCGAGACCAGCCTGAGCAAGAGCGAGACCCCATCTCTACTATAAACAGAAAGAAATTAATTGGCCAACTAAAATATATATAAAAAAATTAGCCGGGCATGGTGGCACATGCCTGTAGTCCCAGCTACTTGGGAGGCTGAGGCAGCAGGAT
>VSMD01044653.1:0-26839 GCA_008750895.1 Mirza zaza | reverse complement strand
GGGGATCACGGGCAGGGTTTGTTTTCTCCTGTGTGTCCACTGAGCATCTAGACCTGTGCTGGGCTGATGCTAAGGGTCAGGAAATGGTTGTCACTGTGGGATGCCCCTCGGGCGTCGTCCATTGGACTTCAACAGATGGAACACATAGTGGACCTGGGGTAGGCACCAAGCCTGGGGGATTCACCCCAGGGTGAAGTCGGGGATCCCAGAGCGATAAATGCTGGATTGTCATGTCCCTCAAATACGTATCATGAGGTCGGGGATTTCTCCAGCCTTCCTGCCGAAGCCACAGTAAGGACAAAGGGCACTTACGCAGTAGAGGATGGAAAGACCTTCTGTGGAAAATCTGGACATTTTAAAGGTGTACGTGAACAAGCCGGTGGCTGTAGGGAGAGGAGAGAGAGGCAATGGAGAGACCCCAGCAAACCGCTGATGGTGGCTGGGCGCCACCCTCCCCGTGGAGACCAAGAAGGACCCCTCCTGCTATCTCTGTCCCAAGCAGAAAGCCGGTGCCCTCCCTGGCTCCTCCTCACCCACGTGGAAGCAGGCTGCGAGGAGGGAGCTGGCATGGGGACTCAGCGCCTTCTGTGATGTGCCAAAATCTCCAGGGAGGAAGAGGCTGGCTGGGTGGGCCCGTGCATCATCTACTCTGAACTTGTCACGTGTCACTGATTTCCTGCTTCAGCTCTCTGGTGGCTGCTGACCCACCATGCCCAGTATCCCTGTCTCTCTGCATGTATCTGGGGACATTGAGGGATTTCTGGTTCTCGGCCTCCCAGGGTGAAGGCTGGGGCTGCTGGCGGCTCAGACTCCTTGCGTGTGTGCCCCTGGCAAGTCATCTGGGTGTGTGGAACTCCAGGGCAGACCCCAAGGGGCTTTGTCCTGTTTGCTTCCCAGGGACTAAGCCAAGGTAGTACTGAGAGTCAGGTGCGCTGGGACGTTTCCTGCCCAGAAGGCGCCGAGGGGAGGCTGTTTGGGTGCTGAGAGCTGCGTGGTGGCGCATCTCAGCCCCATCTTCTGTGTGTCATCCTCAGGAGTCTCGGCCATCTCTCCCCACGGGCCCAGACAGCCCCACGGAGGGGAAGTGTTGGTACTCACAGTTCTTGCATTCGCTGCCGTCACTGAGAATGATGTCAGAGGCGTCTGGTTCTTCACTCTGTGAAGTCACCACCAGTTAGCATTGCTAAGGATGGACCATCAGCCTGTCTCCTCTTCTCTTTCTCCCCTTTTCCCTGTCCTTTTTTTGGGGAGGGTGGGTAGGACCTCCTTTTTGGCAGAAGTCATCTGTCCCGGTGCTGCTGGTGGGCTCTTTTTGGCCAGGGGTCTGCTGGTCCCCCAGTCTCGGGCCTCCTGAGGGCCCGATGTCTCGTCCCAGAGTCTCCCCTGGCATCAGACCTTATCTGGGGGAGGGGCTCCTCCCTGTCTTGCCCACTGAGGGGGCCCTCCCCTTCCCCAGGACTTACATTCTCATTCATATTTACTGTCAATAGTCGAGGAACGATGTCATCAAAGGGCAGCGCAAGGAGGTGCAGAGGCAAAGCATGTGTGAGCCTGGGAAAGAAGCCCGTGGAGAAGCTGGTGAGTCCAGTGTTTGCGGGCTTGCCCAGACGCAGGAAGAAACCCCCATCGGTGAAACAGCAGAGGTGACGTCCTGTGCTTAATCTGTGCCCACGCCTCGCCCTTCCACCCTCAGCCCTCTTCCTTAGGGAAGACTCAAGGATTCCCGGCAACACGGCCATAGCACCTGACGTCTGCCTCTCAGGCCCACCTAGAGGATCTTATCCTTCAGTGGCACTGGTGGACAGACTCCTCTGTGACCTTATTTTTGCAATTGTGTTCAAAAGTTAATAACTGGAAGTAATCAAATATTCTTTGAATAGGGAGTGGTTAAATATAGTGTCTCTTCATCAGGGAATACGAGGGAGACATGAAAAATGAAGCAGCTGTTTATACCCAGATGATAGAGGTTCCCAGGAATTTTTTATATGAAACATGAAAGTGCAGAAAGATGTATGTAACATTTGCCCCTTTCTGTGTGTTTCCATATGCATGCAAATTTACTTGTATGTGGCAAATAGCACCTCTGAGAGCAAACACAAGAGACTGGATTTGTTGGTTGCTTCTAGAGAGGGCAATTAGCCAGCTAGTGTTTCCGGGTTGGAGAGAGACTTTGCACTGTCTGCCCATTTGTGTCTTTGGATGTTAATCCAGGTAAGTGTAATGCTCATGGAGAATGGAAAGGAATTACTGAAAGTGCAGTTGGCAGGCAGTGTGCAGCGATTGTAAGAAAAGGCTAGTCTAACATAGTGGGCTGTTCCTCAGCAGAGACCCTGTGCGGGCCTCCATTTACTGATCCTTGAAACCACTGCATTGGAGAAGCTCATGCCCAAGGGTAGTACTAGGGGGAACATGCTGGCACCTAGGCCAGTTGATCCAGAAAATGAAATAAATGGTCTCACGTACGTGTCCATTAGCCGAAGGGTCACTTTGTTGGCGTTGATGGCTTTTTCCAGGACCTGGAGTTTGACGCAGTAGGTTCTGTTTGTGGAAACGCCAATTTTCAGAGTCACATCCCCGTGCACTTCAAATCCCACTAGGCCGACTACAGGTCCAGCTAGGCTGTGGAGAGCAAGATGCAGGTGAAGGCAGGCCTGGCTGTCAGGTGTCACTCAGGCCAAATGATACTTGGTGTTGGAATGACCCTCAGGTATTTGTCAAGGCTCATGGAGGAGGGGAGATGTTTGTTGCTTTCCAGGCAATGTGCCCAAGGCTGGCTGAACCCTACACCCAGGGTACAGAGGAGTCAAGCACCATTTGACAAAATTGGGAAGGCGTGGTGGCTCATGCCTGTGATCCTGGCACTTTGGGAGGCTGAGGCAGGATGAACACTTGAGTCCAGGAATTGGAGGTTGCAGTGAGCTATGATGACACAACTGCACACTAGCCCTGGAGTCAGAGCAAGACCCTGTCTTGAAAAAAAGAAAGGAAAAAACAAAAGAGAGAGAAAATCATGTTCCTAACGAGCTTCTCGGAGGTTGTGTGGTAGTGTTGGCACAAGGCCAACTTGTACGGAAGGAGTCCATCATGGGTCCACTTTTGTGCCCAGCACCCCGACTTTCTGTCGTGAGAGCAACAGCATAAGAAAAACCCACTACTGACCTAACATGAGATGTTCTGGACCAGAAGAATGGCTCTTCTTGGTCCTGCTAACTGTAGTAGTCACAGACACTGTCCCTGGAGCCAGACTGCCTGGGTTAAAACCCTCGCCGTCAGTGCCATATTTTAGCTGTGTGACTCTGAGCAAGGTTTGCAACCGCTTTTGCCAGTCTAAACTGGTGTTCCAGTCTGGAAATAGCACTGCCCTTCCGGTAAGGTTGTAGAGAGGCTCCAAGGAGTTCATAGACAAGAAGGTTCATAGAAAAGTAGTTGCTAGGGCAGTGAGAGGTATCAGTGCTGTGTGTCTTGGTCCACAAGGCCATCATCTACCCAGTGGGGTGCCCTGTGACTCTGATGTCTTCCTGGGTGCCCTGAGCCTATGCTGTGAACACGTTCCTCCCCCCAGGATGATGCTGACTGAGGACAGCCCATCTTCGTACCCAGCAAGCGTCTGTCCCAGAGTGGTGTTTCTGACCTACATATCAGGTGGACGTGTGCATGCATTTACAGTACCCTGCAGCTCCTTGTGGACATGTTAATTAGCTCTGTTTCCCCCATCTGATAGGACCGTGTTTGTACCGAGTGGGCTGATTCTCTGTGGAGAGTCGACATTATTTGGGAAGTCCCCTGGCCTTAGGAACATGCAAGGTATCACCATTTGATGTGTTCCCCTTGGATGGTCTCTCTAGTGCCCAAGTGTGGGCTTGTGCAGGTGTCCCATGGACATCTTTGCTTATCCTACTGTAGGACGAGGCTCTGAGGGCCATTATCCTGCCTGCCCTTTAGCTGGGGGAAGGGCCGGTGTGTCCAGTGCCCAGTTTGCCCCATCCTCACCCTTGCTGCTGTCTTCACCATTGTCTCCACCCTGCCCTGGGACACTGGCACTTATACCTCTGGGCCCGGTGACTCAGCGGACTGCTGTGGGAACAGGCTCACCCTTTTCCACCCACGGAGGCAGTAGTTGTGACGTGCACGTGGATCCCATCACCTGCCATGGTCAACTTCATGTTCTCCACAGTCACCTTTTGAACCTCCAATCTGCAAAGTGACAGCATCTAGAGTGAGTCCTGGTTCAAGGAACCAGCAGGAGGATACCTCAGAAGCAACCAGTTAACAGCCCCCCAATCCACATCCAGTCCCTAGAACCCCTAGCCCCCCCACCAGACCAGTTCTCTACGCTCAGGAAACCTGGGTCCCATTTCCCTGGAAAGGGCACAGTTTCTAGCACAGAGCGAATGTGTTGCTCAGTGACAACGTGGTTGTCCCTTTCATTGGGATGTTGGAGGCTGAGCCTGAGTGCCAAATGAGCTGGCTTCTGGTGCCAGGAGCGTTGGGGTCAAGGAAGCACTTACCCCAGCAAGAGCTCTTGCATGTTAATGTTTCCTAGCAGGCCCATGAGCTTCTCGGCAATGTCTGACTGCAGGGTGCCGCTGAGCACGTCCTGGGTGGAGTCCTTGAGCTGGCCTACTTTGTCCACCACGTCATTGAGGGGCTGCTGGAGGCCAGAGAAACCAGCGCCGTCGAGGAGTCCTTTTACGGGGTTTGGGAGGAGTCCTTTTCCGGGGTTCTTGTCTGCACCGATGGGTAATAGGCTGCCCAGTCCGTCTTGGCCCAGGGGCAGCAGATTACTGAAAGCACCAGTGGCTTCTGAGAGCAGTGGGAGCTGCGGGGACTTACTGCCGCTTCCCGGGCTTAGGATGCTACCAAGGCCGCCACCTCCAAGTATGTCTAGGGATGACGTGATGTTTAAAAGGGACAGGAGGCCAGAGTCGCCCACTGTGTCTAACAATTTCCCAAGCAAACCGGCCAGGTTAACCTTCTTACTCTTCAGCATCTTCTCAATCTGCGGGAGCAGGGTGGTGGTCAAATCTGAAAAGGGTGGAGAGACACATTCCTGCTGTGGCTGCCCAGCTGGTTCGGCCAGAGGCAGCTCCCCACGTGGGCCCCCGCATCGTGGAGAGTCTTTGCCTGTGTGGGGTGATGTGGACACAGCCCGTTCCCAGGCTTGCGCTGGGGCAAGGGGGCGTCTCTTGCACTTGTGCACCAGGAGACCCACACGAGAGTTCCGAGCAGCCTGGCTTGGAGTAGCACAAAATTGGGAACATCAGATGCGACAGACTCACAAATTGAGGAGTCACCTGATAGAATCGAGCACTGCAAGGAACGGGCAGACGTCCTCGTTCAGTGTTGTCGGACCCACTCTTGACTGTAAGACTGGAGTAGGAGGAGTACATGCCTTATTCCGGAAACTTTATGGCATTCAGTACCATCTTTTTTTTTTTTTTTTTTTTTTGAAACAGTCTCACTTTGTTGCCCAGGCTAGAGTGAGTGCCATGGCGTCAGCCTAGCTCACAGCAACCTCAAACTCCTGGGCTCAAGCAATCCTACTGCCTCAGCCTCCCAAGTGGCTGGGACTACGGGCATGCGCCACCATGCCCAGCTAATTTTTTCTATATATATTAGTTGGCCAATTAATTTCTTTCTATTTTTATAGTAGAGATAGGGTCTCGCTCTTGCTCAGGCCGGTTTTGAACTTCTGACCTGGAGCAATCCGCCCGCCTCGGCCTCCTATAGTGCTAGGATTACAGGTGTGAGCCACCACCTGTCGAGTGCCATCTTTTTCATTGAGAGGGAAGTTCAACATGTCATGAAATACAAAGAGATTGCTATGGAAACATAGCTGAGCTAGAGACCTGCTTTGTAGGGGAGGGAGGGTGGGCTATGGGCCCTGGCAGGGGTCCCCAGGGCCTCCAGCCTCAGGGCTGGCTTTATTCCTTAATCTAGGTAGAGGGTAAGTAGGTGTTTGCTATATTTACCTTTTAATGTTTTTAAGTCTGAAAGTAAACTACTGCCGCCACCAAATCACTGTGTTGGGTACACGATTGGACTTTCCTCTATATTGGAAGCATTTGGTAGTGAGGAAGGATGCTGGGAAGAGCAGAGCACATGTTTCTTCTCAGGCAAAGCATCTACCTGGAGCTGTGGGGCTGGCCCTGTGGTCACTCAGCAGGCCAAGTCTCCCTGGGTGGCCTTGTGCCCTTATCCTGGAAGGCTGACTCTGGCCCTGGTCTCGGGTGGGTGGGGGGCTGCTAAGAGACCCCTGAGGGCTTTCCTGCTGGCTTCATTTGCCAGTAGGTCCCCTCCTTTCCTCTCCCTCAAGTGGGAGGCACTTCTTTGCCCAGCCTCAGCTTCCTGAGCTGCTCTGCTCTCAGCGTCTGGGGTTTTGTAGGGCTGGGTTCCTCACTGCCTAGCGGAGGAAGGCGAGACTCAGGGAGGGAGTGAAAGGGACTCTGGAGAGAGCAGGTCTGGTATAGGGGTTTGGCGGTAGCACCCGGATTTCCCATTTCCTGACTGCTGATACTGCAGGTTGAGGTTGAGACACCCATGCGCGTCTGGGTGAGCCTTGGAGCCCAATGTGGGGGCTGGGGGTGTCTGGGCACAGGCTCCAGGTGGGAAGAGGCACCTGCAGGCTGGTATCAGCCAGTTTGCTGGTCCAAGAGGTCCCTTTTCCAGGGCTGCGTGGATCACTCCTGGCCCACGTGTACTCCTGGAGGAGCAGCCTCAGGGGTGTCCCTGGGCTGACGGGACACCGGGCAGTCTGGCCCATGGCAGCAGTGCGAGGAGTGCAGCCCCAGGGGCCGCTCTGCTTAGAGGCTCCTGAGGCGATCCCAGCGCCTCCTCATGTTCAAGACCCCCTCGCTCAGAAGGCAGAAGCAGCCTTCTGGGCTCAGACACGAGAAGCCTGTGTGCGGGGCGGGAAGGAGCAGAGGCGTGTGGGGAAAGGGCTCTTACTTACAGTCTTTGAGTTTGCTGTCAGAGACGAGGTACTTGGCCATAGGTGAGCAACCGCGTCCTTTGGTCACCGCTGGACTATTTCTGGGTGGAGGGACTCTGGGGAGTGACGGGCTTCTTCGGTGTGGTTCACGGGGCACAACCAGTGAGAGAGTGTTGGGGAGAGACCCAGAGGGTACTGGGACAGGAAGATTTCCCAACAGTGGTGTTGGCAGGTCTTGTGCCTGGATGGCCACCACGACAGCCAGGGCCCAGAGAGGCAGCATCTTGGTGGCTGATTCCTGCAAAGGAGGACTTCTTCAGATACCTCCTTCCCAGTGGGCCACGGGCCCGCCACGTACGTTTGTGTAGGATGGACACGTACGAGGGTCCTGGCTCTTGTGGGAGGCGCCATTCCCACGGTAGATATTCTTTTTTTTTTTTTGAGACAGAGTTTCACTTTATTGCCCAGGCTAGAGTGAGTGCCGTGGCGTCAGCCCAGCTCACAGCAACCCCAAACTCCTGGGCTCAAGCAATCCTGCTGCCTCAGCCTCCCAAGTAGCTGGGACTACAGGCATGTGCCACCATGCCCGGCTAATTTTTTTTTTTCTATATATATTTTAGTTGGCCAATTAATTTCTTTCTATTTATAGTAGAGATGGGGTCTCACTCTTGCTCAGGCTGGTCTCGAACTCCTGAGCTCAAACGATCCGCCCACCTCGGCCTCCCAAAGAGCTAGGATTACAGGCTTGAGCTACCGCGCCCGGCCCCCACGGTAGATATTCTAGTCTGTGCCTGGTGTGTGTGGGACGATGTTCCAGTAAGTGGCAGGCAGTTTCTTTTTTCTTTTTTTTTTTTCTGAGACGGAGTCTCATTCTTTGCCTGGGGTAGAGTGCCATGGTGTCAGCCTAGCTCACAGCAACCTCAAACTCCTGGGCTCAAGTGATCCTTCTGCCTCAGCCTCCCAAGTAGCTGGGACTACAGGCATGTGTCACCATGCCCAGCTAATTTTTTCTATATATTTTTAGTTGGCTAATTAATTTCTTTCTATTTATTGTAGAGATGGAGTCTTGCTCTTGCTCAGGCTGGTTTCAAACTCCTGCCCTTGAGCAATCCTTCAGCCTCGGCCTCCCAGAGTGCTAAGATTACAGGCATGAGCCACTGCACCTGGCCTCTAGTTCCCTTTAACTTTGCCTGAATGTGCTGTGGCAGCTGGTCATAGCATTTGAGTACAGGCCACGACCTCCTCAGTGGCTTGACCTCTTGGGGCAAGCATTCTCATGCCATTTTCCTCAGTCTCATGTCCTCAGAGCCCTCTTAGTCACTGAGTAGGGAACTGGAGAGTTTTAAATTATATAGGTGCAATCTCAAGTCCCTCTCTTTTCACTTGAAAATGTCTCTAAATATCTGCCCAGTGGACCCTACATTTGTACTGGTCAGTGTGCTAAGTACTCTTCCTGCAACGTCTATATAACCTTCCCAGCAAATCTGGGCCCCATTCTGAGCCTCAGCGGGGGTACGGATAGCTGGGCCCACACCCATTCAAGAGACCCCCGTCTGAGTCTGAGCTGTGCTGGGTGACTTTTGGAGACCATGCCCCACCTCCCACCTCACATTCCTCTGTTGCTATGAGTCCCAAGTGCATCTCTAGTGTTTAGTGCAAGGTGGGGCAAGGTGACCCCATTTGAAGTTCCTCACCCTTTGCCTCACTGTCCCATTTTGTTAAAATGTCGTTGTGGGTCTTTGCTCTTGCCTTGCAGAATTGGGAACAAAAGCGAGCCCTCTGCCATTTGCCAACACCCTAAAAAGAGCAGCTCTGGCAGAAATGTAGGGAAGGACATAATCTGAAGGCAGCAATAGTTCTTCACCTTGAATAAATTGGCCTTAATGAAGAAAACTCAACACGTTTTCATCAGTTTTTAAAATCTTACCCTCATCTGTTAGAAATTCGACTGCAGTATCTCACACAACATGTAGGCATGCTTTTAGGAATAAAAAACCTTTCTGTGCATGTGACTGAGTTGATGGCAATGTTGTTGGACTTTCCATTGCATGAAACCATTTAGGACTCCCAGGAATAAATTTCCCATTCTCGGAAAAGCAGTCACCTAATGGGCAGTTGTCAACCTGCTACTAGGCAGAGTGTTGGGCACAGCTGTTCATTTTAGCAGGGAAGGACATTGCTAAAGCGATTTGAAATGCATCAACCTAGTCATCTGTCCTAGATGAACTGTCCCATGCTTGTTCCCACCTCAGAGTCCCACCTTCTGCTTTGCAGCCAGTTCTTACCTTGCCTGGCGCGGATGGGTCGAAGTTTTTGGAAACTGCTTCTCTTCCTGTTCTTGCCTCTGAGCTGCTGAGAACAAGACTGCACCCCAATTTTATAGACCCGTGTTTGTCGGAATAGTCGTCAGACACGAAGGAACATGATCCGAGTGTGCCGATAAGGGTGGCGTGACCCAGGCTGCCTGCCAAGATCAGCACCTGCTCCTTGTGAGAGCATCAGCCGGTGTCTTCCTGAAAGGCGTGCAGAGTGCTCGGAGCACCTTGGCCGGGGCAGGCCGGCCAGGTTTCTGTTCCTGCTCATGTCAACCCTTCCTTTGTCTGGAGGCTTAGGGGAGCTGGCGAGCTGTGGAGCAGAGGGGTCTGCGAGGCCGGGAGGCACCCACCCTGGAGAGCCCTCGCTGGTGCCTGCGCCGTGCTCTGGGCATCGACAGCGGCTGGCGCTGAGTGAGCACCTGCTGTCTTCAGCCCACGAGTGGCAGAGCAGCCGACCTTGACCACAGGTGTCAGGAAGTTCTGGGTTCAGATCTTGGTTGGGCCACTTGACAGCTATGTGACCTTTGAGAGTCACTTAACCTCTCTGAGCCTCCACTGCCCTCGATCATTTATTTCTTCACAAATGTGCCGGGCTCTGTGACAGGTGCTGCAGACACTGGGTTGGCAGGACCCCACTCAGTTCCTGCATAAGGGAAGCTTCCACGTTTGTGAGGACAGTCACGAAGTAATTAATTCTGTGTCCATCGCTGTGTGTTGAGGGGCAGTGCAAAAGGGCGTGTTGTGAGGGAAAGGAGCTCAGTCCTGTGAGAGAACAAGGGCGATCTGGGCGGGCTTCCCTTGGGAGGTGGCGCGAGAGCTGACGTCTGAAGGCTGAGCAGGCGTCCTGTAGGTGATCCGAGATCAGCCTGCAGACAGATATCCCCGGGAGAGAAAGTGGTCGCAGGCCCTGTGTTGGGGGAGCCTTGGTGCGTTGGGGCTGCACGTCCCCTGGAAAGAAGTTGCTGGGAAGCGAGGAGGCAGCAGATAAAGAGCTCAGCACAGACGGTGGCAGAAAGTAGACACCCAAGGAACGAGTCGGTGTGTCGAATTCCGTTCAGATGTGCCTGGACTAACTCGATGAGGTGGTCCCTGTCCGTTGCGTTTAATCAGCCCCCAGATGCATGACATTCTTGTGCCTTCATCTACTAATAGTACTAACCGCTCTCCCGTCCCCCTGATCCCTGTGGCATCCGTGTCCTGGCTGCTGTCCACTGACTGAGCTGGGCAAGGTGGCTCCGTGAGCCCCTCCAGGAGATTCTCTGAGGCTTTTAGCTCATTGTGGGCTCTGAAAAGTCCCACAGTGAAGGCCCTGTGAACTCTTGTTCATTGCTTTATCCCCACAAGCGTGCGTCACGCCCGGCACTGTCCTGGGATGGCAGCAGAACAGTGCCTGCCACGCACACAGCTCCAGCCCCAGGGTCGCTGATGGCCCGTGGGAGACGGCGAGGCTCCCTCTCCCTTCCCAGAAGGGAGTGAGGATCGGGGGCCAGGCTGTCAGGGAAAAGAAGCTGCTGCTGGGAGCTGCCCTAGCTGGGCTTGGGTGGAGCATCTGGAAGGTTCTCTGGAGAGTCCCATGGCAGCCATGGGCCCTGCCCTGCCCTTTCATCCCTTCTGAGTTCAGAAGAATCTGGATGTGCCTGTGGACATCACTATCACCTGGGGGGGGATTCAAAAGTTTTAATTTTGGTTCCTCTCTTTCCCCACTCCCAGGTTCTGCTTTCATAAGTGAGGGCTGAGGTGCAGGCAGGTTGGCTGAAACTTGAGAACTACCCTTCTCGTCCATTCTGCACCCTCATTTTCAGGTGAGGACACTTAGGGAGGGAAGGCATGGTGTCCTTTTGTACAGATGTTCATGCACAACCCATGCTCAGTCAGGTTTTATCCCAGATGTGGCTGACGGAAAGGATCCAGGTGTGCGAAGACCTGGGCACGAGCACTGGATTTGGGGCGACTGGAAACTACAAAGAACATGAAGTGGGCAAGAGCTTGACTAATTGCAGGGGTGTCAGGGTGGGAGCTCAGCTGCAGGCCGAGGAGACGCCCCCAGCGGGTTGTGGAGGGGTGGGAAGGGCTGTGTGGAGCCCAGATGGTTCCAGCTCGGGGCTGGTCTACTCTGGACACCCCGGGGGAAACAGCCAACACCTGGTTTCTGTTACCTGCTACCAGATGCACCCCGAGGGTCGCACCATGGCTGAGTTTAGATTTTGTTTTAGGGCGAGTGCAGGGTGGAGGGTGTTCAGCCCGGGAGTTACATAATTGGCTCAGCCCTTTCTCTGTCCCTGGAATGAGACCTGGGTGTCATCAGCAGGCTGCTGAGGTTCTCATTTGTGTTCAAGAAATTCCAATGTCTAGGCCAGGCCCCTTCTCACCTGTTATCTCCTTGAATGGCTCCCCACGTTCTAGAACTCTTCTCTCTCTATACCAGGAGAAGGCCCATCATCATCTGGGTTCCTACTGCCGGAGGTTTGTGATTTTGCTCTATATTGTCCACGTGCTGTCGTGCCGTTTGGCGGAATCACAGCTCACAAAGCAGGAGTGTGGAGAGGGGCTGATTTTGCCCCTGCAAAATGGTGAATGCCTGCTTACACCTGGTGGTCGGCTACCTGCAGGCCGGGCATCGGGCTGGGTCCCTGCCTGGCCTCAGGCTGTGTGCTCCCTCCAACCCCACTGGGGATCCCCTACTGTCAACCTCTGCTACAGTTCCATCTGCCAATGGTCCCATTTTGGGCATTGCTGAAATGTCAGATGCATAGACCTTTGCATCAAATGACAGTTGACCTTTCCTCACAGGGCAGAACTGGAGTTTGTACATGATAACAAGTAGGAGACAAAACCCAACTGTCCTGGGTCTTATTTTTCTTGGATATTTGAGGGGAATTGAATCATCTTTTGGGTGAAATTTTTGCCACTTGTTGGCGGGTGTGGCTTTGATTTTGATGCCTCTCATGGTTCTCTGGACCCAAACAATGAAACCAACTGCAAGATCAGGAAGGGGCACATCCGGGAGGCAGCCTCTGATGGCACCTGGGGCCTCCTCACTCTTTGTCTGTCCCCTCTTCCACCTCAGGAGGTGGGGCAGCCGTTGGGTTCTGCTAATCCTCGATCTGCTCGGACTGTGTGAGGCAGGATGGCTTATCAGTGGGGGAACAAGGGCCTGGTTGTTCCAAAGCTGTCAGTGATTTGACCTGCTGACTCTCTGCAGGGAGGGCGCTTTCAAGGCTGGCCAAGGCCTGGCTGGGATGACAATGTGCAGCGTTCATGCAGGTACCAATTCTAAATGGCCTGTCTGTGAAACAGCCACAGTGGGACGGTACCCTATTGATAGAGACTTCAGGATTATGACCTTTTCCAGATGTGCCTTTAGTTACACACACACACACACACATACACACACGTGTGTATGCATTTATCCTTTTATCTTTTCATATGCTTATCTGCCTATGTAATCCCCTGGAACTCAGATATCATGTCCTCATTCCTGTGTTAGTCCTTCTCTGATGCAATCAGTCTCAGATCTCTGCCAGTGACATGAGTTCACAGGGTCTTCCTACAGGGACTTTGTATTCCTGAAGTTGCATGTAGAATTTGGTGTTAATGTTCACATTTCAGAGACAGACCTTTAATGAGATTTTTTTTTTTGGAGACAAAGTCTGGCTTTGTTGCCTGGGCTAGAGTGAGTGCTGCGACATCAGCCTAGCTCATGGCAACCTCAAATTCCTGGGCTCAAACTATCCTCCTGCTTCAGCCTCCCAAGTAGCTGGGGCTATAGGCATGCGCCACCATGCCTGGGTAATCTTTTCTATTTTTAGTAGAGACAGGGGTCTCGCTCTTGCTCCGGCTGGTCTCGAACTCCTGAGCTAAAGTGATCCTCTCGACTCAGCCTCCCAGAGTGCTAGGATTACAGGTGAGAGCTACTGCACTTAGCCTTTAATGAGATTCCTTTTTTTATTTTTGAGACAGAGTCTCGCTTTGTTGCCCAGGCTAGAGTGAGTGCCATGGCATCAGCCTAGCTCACAGCAACCTCAAACTCCCGGGCTCAAGCGATCCTACTGCCTCAGCCTCCCAAGTAGCTGGGACTACAGGCATGCGCCACCATGCCCGGCTAATTTTTTCTTTTTCTTTTTCTTTTTTTTTTTTTTGAGACAGAGTCTCACTTTATTGCCCAGGCTAGAGTGAGTGCTGTGGCGTCAGCCTAGCTCACAGCAACCTCAAACTCCTGGGCTAAGCGATCCTTCTGCCTCAGCCTCCCGAGTAGCTGGGACTACAGGCATGTGCCACCATGCCCGGCTAATTTTTTCTATATATTTTAGTTGGCCAATTAATTGCTTTCCATTTTTAGTAGAGACGGGGGTCTTGCTCTTGCTCAGGCTGGTTTCGAACTCCTGCCCTTGTGCGATCCACCCACCTCGGCCTCCCAGAGTGCTAGGATTACAGGTGTTAATGAGATTCTTGATGGGCCTTGTGATTCACAAAAGGTGAAGAACCGGTGGTTTAGGACGGGGCAGAGTTTCTGTTCATAGGCTTGGAGACCAGAGAGACCTGGATGTGAATCTTTGTTCTGCTGCCTACTGGTCATGTGGCCTTGGGACATCACCGAACTTTTCTGTACCTTAGTTCCCTCATCTATAACGTGGGGATGATATTACATGTATATGTATCATAGGGTTGCCACGAGGATTAAGTACGATGAAATATGTCAGACAGCACTATGCCTAGTATGGGTGACTATTCCATAATGTAGTATTGTCATCATCATCATTTACTGTTGCACCAACTATTCACAGTTGTTTTCTACTGTTCTCAGATTTCATACCATTTTCCTATCAGTAGGATGTATCTAGATTTTAGCAACTATTTACACTTTGAGACAATAAAATATGGATTTTTTTGGTTTTGTTTCTTTACCAAAATATGGATCCTTTACAATGCTTTTACTGGAATGATGGCAGGCAGAGAGACATTTATAACCTCATTCTGAAATTTTCATTTTCAGTGGGAGGATAAAGTTTCTTGGCAATATACTACTAAAACTTCGCATGTGAACAAAGCTTGTCACGAATGCATGGAAGGTTTCCAAAGGCTAAGTACTGTATTTACTTTGAGACGTGTTTGCAGATGTTTCAGTTTCAACTCTGTTCCTTTTTGGTCCAGTTATCCGCAGATTTCAATGTCCAGTACGAGGCCTATGCTGTCTGCTTCATTAATCAGAGCTGGTCTGTCTGCGCCAGTGGGACTTTTTCCTTCATTTCCAGTGGCGCCAATGGCTCATGGGCACTACGCTCTTGCTGCTCTTTCTCTGAGTGTCTCCTGTCTGTTTTGTACCCACTGGGTGCACATTGCTGCCAGCGGGCATCCTTTCCCAGAAGTGCAACAGGTTGGCTCTGTCCATCTGTACGTGTCTGTCTGGTGGCGTTTGCCTACAGACTCAGCCAGCCTGGGTTTCACATAGGTGAGAACTAACAGCACCCAAGATGGAGAGAGGGGGCGTGTCTTGGAAATCACACTACACAGCCACCTACCCCCCCACTGCTGAGCACCCTTATACAGCTACTCATCATCATCATCATCATCATCATCATCATCATCATCATCATCAATAGCAGCGGCAGCACCATCATCCCCGTTTGGAGACGAAGAAAGGGCGGCTCAGAGAAGTTAAATTAGTCCTCAAAAAAAGCGGCAGGGCTAGGCCTCCAACCCAGATGTGTCTGGAAACAAAGCCTTGACCCAGGACGTGCCCCTCGTCCTCTTGTCCCACCAGCCTGAGACGCCTGAGGGCCGGGGCGTGTCTCCCCCATCGCGTACTCCCTGTCTGCACCCAGCGTACAGTAAACGCTGGATGAAAGAATGGGCCAGCTTCTCTGAGCCTCAGTTTCTCTGTCTGTCAAATAGGCTAACAACTCTCTGCCTGCTTCTCTTAGTTGGGGTTTGTGGGACTCAGAGAAGGCTCTGAGTGTGTACAGCAGCAGCCTGTGCGAGGCAGGGGTCCCCCCAGCTTCGGCCCTCCTTTCTCCTGTCTCCACCCTGCTTCCGAACCACACCCGGCAGATAGGGGCTCCCTCGGGGTGGTAGGTTTGGACAGCTCAGGGATGAGTCTCCTGATGCCTCATGACAAGAGACCATGGATTTCCCCCCAAATCTCTGGGAGTCTGTAGCTTCATAGCTCTGGCTCAATCTCTTTTCTCTTAAAAAATGTATGAGATAATTCAGATCATATTGCACGCAGAGTAACACCCACACTTTTGGCCTGGCCCCTGAGGCCCTGTGTAGTCTGACTTGTGCCTGCCTCTCTAACCTCACTCCCCACCACTCCTTGCTAATCTCTCCAGCTGCACTGGCTTTCTGTATGTGTCTCAGATATACCTGAGGTTCCTACCTCAGGACCTTTGCACATTCTGTTCCCACTGCCTGAAGGCTTTTCCTCCATGTTTTGCCTGACTCACTCATCCTGCACGTATCAGCTCAAATATCTCCTCCGAGAGGCCTTCCCTGGTTGCTCATCCAAATCAGGCTGCCCTGCTGTTGTTCTCCCCCCGGTACCCTGCCCATTTCCCTCTTGGCCCTCATGAGACATTGCAGTCCTGTGTCTTTTTCTTGGCTGGGTTGTTTACACCGCCTTCCTGTGTTGCTTCCTGAGCATGGAAGCCATTCTTGCTTTGTTTTGCCAACGTGGCACAGACTAGATGCTTGATGGGTATTTATTGAAGGAGAACATTTTTTACCCCATTGATACAAGTCAACCATGTTCACCATAAAAATTTTGGAAGAACTATCGAGAAGAAAATAGAAATCATCTGCAACGCTATTACTCAAGGCATCTGACAGTCACAGCCTACATTTTGAGTTTATTTATTTTATATACATATATTTAAATCTGGGATCGTCTATATAGCTTTGTATCCTGATCTTCTTGTGAGCATTTTCTTATAGCACCAAATGCTCTTTAAAAGCATTATTTTAATGGCCGCAAATCCTTTTCTATGGCTGAATGATATTCCACTGTGTGAAATCCTGTCATTTGCAGCAGCATGGATGTGTCAAGTGAAATAAGCCAGGCATAGAAAGATACCGCATGTTCTTACGTGTGTTTCGGGAAAATCCCAGGACAGTACAGAAAAACTGCCCCCCAAACAGAGGGAGCCGAGAGACCAAAGTACCACGCAGACAAGTCCCGCTTGGCCAGTTAGGTGAGTTTATTAGAGGTTACTTAGAAGGGAACTTGCTCCTGGGCAGCGGGGGAATTTCTTCTGCAGGAGCTCTCTTGCATGTAAAACTCGTCTTCCCACCATGTGGTGTCACTTTAAATCTCTTCCCAATGGGTAATTCGAAATTTTTTACCACCCAATGTTATTTGAAGATCTAATGGGATGACAGGCGTGAGTGCCTGCAAACTGTGAAGTGCGGTGCCCCTGTTGAAGTCATGGGAGGGGACTGAGGGCCTTCCATGGTGGGAGAGGCTCTCTAATGCCTGGACAGGCCACCCACGCTGAGGAGGCCAAGGCCAGCCAGTTTCTTCAGGGTCCCGGGGAAGTCTCCATTCAATTGTCTTGTACATGGGATCTGCCACGTGCCAGGCACTGCGCTCACACACCGGTGGGGAAATTCTGGGCTTGGGGTAAGGGTTCAACTTTCCTCTGGGAAAGTGTCTCCGGCCACCACCCTTCCTCAGGTGTGTCACACATTTACACCAAGTGCTGGGAGACTGCAAAGTCATGTGCAGGGTGGTCCTGCCCTCTGGCCCAAGACCCCTCCAGGGGCTGCCTGTTGGGGACTTTCAGGGCGTCATAAAGAACCCACAGCATGGTTTGCTCTGGGCCCCAACCTCCTACTACGGGACAGGGACCCTGCACCCGACCCATGAAAACCCACGAGGGCCCCTCCATGGACAAGGTCTCCCCTGAAACTCCGGTTTCAGGGGTCAGCTGGGTTACTGGGAGCCGAGCGCTCGCTCGCAACCCAGAGGCTGTCACCAGCCTCCGTCCTGCGAGGGTGGGGATTTGATCACGGTCAGTCCAAAGTTCCCCTCATCTGCCTTTCCCCAGGGACAGGTGCCTGGTGTGGCAGGAGGCCACAGCTTGGGGTCCCGCTCCCTCCCTCCCCCCTTCCCTCTGCACTCAGGGCCTGCTGACATCTCCGGGCTCCTGTGGGTCCTCCTTTCCCAGAGACCCTAAAGCTTTCCCCTTTCCTGCTTCCTTCGTCACTGACGCTTTCCTGCGTGTGTGAGGCCCCCTGTGTCCTGTCTACACCCCGTCCCCTCAGGGGCTGGACTTGGGAACCATGAAAGCCTTTTCTCCATTTTCTGAGGAGCCTCCCTTTCCTGAGGTTCAGGATCCAGAACGCCTCTCTGAGGGGCAAGGGCGGACAAGAGGTGGCAGGGAGAAACATCCGTCATGTCGACATTTCAGGGCGGTCTCCCCCCTCGAGGAGCCCGTAGCAAACGCAGAGCCAGACTCTTCTCAAGCAGGACTCGCCTTTATTGCACCGGAGCTTCCCACTGGGGACGTGACCGTTGTGCGTGGCAGTGGGAGGGACCGGCCCTCTCAGGCCTGGCTACTTCTCCAGAACCGTCAGCAGCAGGTACCCCTGAGGATGGAGCAGACATTCTCCCTGTCCTTCCCTGTCGCCCAGAAAACCCGCTGTCCCCGAGGCTGCTCTTGCCACTCCTGGGAGGGGCCCTGTGTGTGTCCCCAGGACACGCCTTCCCCTGGTCCAGGAAAGCAGGGACTGACGGGAGGAGTGGGGGATGGAGTGGGAGGAGGGCAGTCCGGGAAAGCTTGTGAGGGAAGGAACAGACCAGACTTTGGCGCCTTTCAGAGAGCCTGCGTGTCAAGGAGGCGCTAACATTTCTGTGGGGGGGGGGTTTGTCCTGCGGGAGTCGCCCTGAGATGGGCCCCTTGCCCAGCCAGAACCTCCCACATGTTCCCACCCACAGTGCCCAAACCTCTGCCAGACCCAACCGTGCTGCTGGAATCTCTCCGCTCCTGCACCTGTTCTCCCACCGGAATGGGAGCTCCTGGAGGGAGGACTGGGTCTAACTCGTCTCTTTGTTCCCGAATTGCTGAGCACGGGCCAGGCGCAGAGCAGTCAGTGACATACACTGACTGACCGCTGGGTGATGGTGAATGGGTGCTTGAGCAACCAGGGCAGCCGCGTGAGGAGGTGCAGACTGTGCACTGCGCAACTCCAGCTGGCGTCGTTCATGTAAACTATGGTGTGAGTGGTGCGCCCTGGAGCTGTGTGACGTGTGACCTGCACACGAGTGTGAGGGAGGCTTGAAGCGAGTCAGTGAGCGAGCCAGCGAGCCCGTCCACACCCTCTCCCCGGCCTCGCACAGGTCTGGTGACGAGGCCCGCCGGGCTGGTGCAAGGCTCTGGCTGCGTCCTGGCTCTGCTCCCCTTTGGCGCTCAGAGCGCGGGCCCTGCCCACCCTGGGCAGCGTCCGGGCTGCTGGGCCCGCCTAGCCGGGACGCGCAGCAGCGTTTCGGGGCAGTCCCGCCCCGCATCACCCGCAGCGGCTCCTCTCGCCCTCACCGAGTGCGTCTGGGCCTGCCCTCGCTGCCAGGGTCGCCCTGGGCTGAGCGCAGGAGAGGGCTCTGCAGGGCGGGCGCGGGGAGTAGCACAGGCAGCACCAGGGGTGTGGCGAGGCAAGCTGCTGCCGTCCCCTCCCGCCTCCTTTGGTGCTGCTGAGAGTCCTGGAGCCCAGGCTTTCCGTGTGGGGTGATGGGTCACATTCTGCTAAATGCCCGAGTACGGCTGGGTGAGACCAGTGGTCCTGACAGTCCCTCATGTCTGTAAAGGAGAGCCCTCATTTCCAGCTCTGGGGAGAAATATGCTTATCCCCATTTTCCAAGCACTGACAAGAGGCCCAGAGAGGGGCGGTGGCTTTGTGGAGGTCACACAGCAGGAGTTTCTGTCTAATTCTCTCTGCCTCTGTCCTTCCTGCTCTGCTGTTTAGGAATGGGACTCTTTGTAAGGGGGGAGACAAAGAAATGAAGGGCATCTCTAGGCATCCCCCATCCTAGCCCCCCATCCACCTTCTCCCAGGCTAACCCCGCAGTGGGCAGGAAGAGGGCCAAGGAGGCAGGGTGGCTCCAGGGCAGACTCAGAGCTGTCACACTCCCCTGCTGGCACCTTTGTGGCTCCTTCACTAGTCCTCTCCGCCCTGGGGTCTCTGCCACAGGTTAACTCCCTGGCGTTTAGGCGGCCTGGGGCAGGCCCAGGTCCCACCCTCTGCCGGTTCATAGGTAGCAGGTGCCAGAGGCAACAGCCCCGTTCTGGGGTCCAGGACGGCAAGTTCTAGGGTGGTGGGTGACTAAGGGTATAGGCTTTGAAATCAGATGAACCCTGGTTGGAATCCCGGCTCTGCTGCCCTGGGCAAGTTTCTCTGCCTCTCTGTGCCCTGGTTCCCTCTGTTGTCAAACAGGGGAAATGATAACATGAGCTTGGCGGAGCTGCTTGTGAAGGTCGCTTGTGTGAGGCAAGGAGCTCTGGAGAAGCCCTGTGGTCTGGCTCCCTGAGGGGCACGTGTAGCCCCTTGGAGCCTCGGTTTCCTCATCTGTAAGCGGGGCGTCACATGCAGGATGGCTGCGAGCAGGAGGTGGGGAGAGGGAGTGGAAGGGCCAGTGCAGGGAAGCTTCTGCCCCTGCAGGATAGGGACAAGGCACCTCCGGGGTGGCGCTTCTGGCTCTCACCACCCACGTGCCTATCAGGAAGCTCCTTTTGCCCAGCCTACCTCGGAGAGGTCCACCCGGGCCTGGTCGAAGGAGATGCCCTTGACGTTGGGCAGGGGGAGGCCGTGTTCTCGGAGCAGCTCTGCAAGAGAGGTGGGCAGTGGAACTCAGCACCCCGGTGGGCAGAGGTGTCTGGGCTCAGGGCAAGGGGTGGCTGCTCCACTGCCCAGCACAGGGAAGGGACTGGGTGTGTCCCCTCTGTCACCCCTCCTGCTCAGGGGGACCACCCGACCCCCACCAGGCAGCCTCTGAACAGGGAGCAGCGGTAGCTGGGGAAGCCAGTTTCTAGACAGCGGCTCTACCGCTTACTAAGAACCTGTGTTAAGGGAAATTCTTCTCAAACATGTTCAGTAACTGTGAACATGTTCTTATGAGGACATTCTTCTTAGCAGCACTTTAAGGAATGTTCAATTTGTTCTTATACATCTATTAATGAATTTTACTCTTCTTCAATTGGGGGAAATAGCTGAAAACACTACACACTCCTAAAAATGGTAAAATGTTGGCAGAAACAAATGTCTCAAAAAAGGATTAGAAAGAAGTTAGAATAAACTGAAAAAATTAATCTTGAAATACTAGAAATTTGGTTATATTAATTAAAAAATATCTGCTGAATATATCAAAGAAGGGGAATATTCATGAATGCACTTACTTCTCTTATATATGAAAAATAGTCCTTAAAGCAAGTTTTTGGTAAATTGGTAAATTTGGTTAACTTGAAGAATTGGTCATTTTGTAATTTCAGTTTCAGTGGATGAACCATTTGGCTGGCAATTGATCTTTAGCAAACTCAGTTTCCCGGATTTGACCTTGAGGGCCTGGCCTGGGCCCTCCTGGCCCCTGTCTGTGCTGACTGACATCACTCTGGGCTCAGGGGAGGGTCGGATACCCCTTTGCTGGCCTGATGGGTCTTTACCCGCCTGTTCCTCTAGTGTCACCCTGCTAGTTGAAGCACAGAGAAAAGCCCCTGCTGGGGAAGAAAGAAACCAGACTTGCTGTGTGAGCCTGGGTAAGTCCCTTAGCCTCTCTGAGCCTAGTTGGAGAGGTCCCATCTGCAAGACAGAAGGCTGAGCCAGGTGATTTCTCAAGGGTAAAATGAGTTCGGAGCCGTTTATCCTATGTGATTTTCTGAGTGCCTCCTGGGTATGAGGCACTGGTCTGGGTGCTGGGGACACAAAGAGAAACAGGCAGCTCACTGTCTGGTTGGGGACACAGGTGTGACAAATAATCACGTGGTTGAATGAACGTGTGATCATCACACAAAGTGCGTCAGGGGGGCGCGGGGCTGTCTGGAGAGGGAAGCTGTGCACACGCCCATGGCACCCGCTGCCCCGTCCCTCCATCTTTCTGGGACCACCTCCCCCAAAGCGACCTTCACTTCCTTATCTCAGGATCTGCTTCCGAGAGGGCCCAAATCGAGCAATGGTATTTTGGAAAAGTTTGCTTCGTTGGTGATATCTAAAGATGGAGGTGATGTCGCAAAGTTCAGCCTTCTGAACTTTGTTCAGCCGTTCAGCCGTCTCTCAAAGACTAAAAACATCTGCCCTGTGATCGGCTGAGCTGAGCGTGGGCCGTCCGCTCAGGAGGGGCACGCCTGCCATCAGCCCGCCCAGCCACTGCGGGCATCGGTCGAACCGGGAGCTGTGGGCTCCATCTCTCTGGCAGCCCTTTCCGTGCTGGCTCCACACGTGAACCTGCCCCTCCTTGAGAAGCCTTCCTGGCCACGCGCCCCATTCTGGCCTACCCAGCCCAGGGGACAAGGCCAAAGCCGGCTGGCCACGGAGCCCTGTGGACACGTCCGGTGCAGCGCCGACGGCACGTGCACGGCAGAGAGAAAAAGTGGGGCTCACCATTGTGACGGGGCAGAAACCCCCTCTGCAGAAGATCCTGGAGCAAGGCCCTCAGGCGTCCTTCCTGCAACAGACCAACAAGGAACAGGAAGTTCACGCCCCCGGGGTTGGCCGACCACAGGAGTGGGGGAGCCCACAGGGGACCGGGAGAAGTACTGGCCTCTTCCCTCGCCGCCACCCGCACAGCGGGCCTGGGGGCTCCAGGGCAAGATGAGATCAGGGGTAGAAAGCAAATGAGGCTTTCGACTTGGATGAGGCCAAGGCCAAGGGAAGGGACTCACCTGACTCTCGATGCCAGCGGGGTAGGGGCCCAGGGTGACCGTGGTGCTGCCAGAGAAAAGAGATCACTTTGATGTCACGGCAGCCACGTGGGGGTGCAGTGCTCAGTGAGCTGCGGGCCACAAACCCCTCTCCCTCCTGGGAACCTCTGTTCTGCCGACAGCAGGTGGACACGTGCACCCCTTAACCACACTGTCTCCCAGCTCTGTCACCGTCTTATTTTTCCTGCCGACAGCAGGTGCACCCCTTAACCACACTGTCTCCCAGCTCTGTCACCGTCTTATTTTTCCTGAACATCCCAAACAAAATGCATTACCCATTTGGATGGAACTGGATTCTTAGGTCCTGATTTCTCGAGGAAAACACAGCCTTTGAAAAGAGTTTCTGTGAGGAAATGAGGCCAGAACAGGAGAGGAATTTAGGTTCTAGCCAGAGGGATTCCCTTGCCCCCAGCCCCAGGAATCCTTGCTCAGGGCTGGTCCCCCTCCCCATGACTCCGTCCCCTCCAGCTGCCGGTTCCGTGTGTCCAGACCATGCGCGTGTGGGCCTTGCCTCAGGAGAGGACACGGGGGTACTGGGTGCTCCTGGTCCGGGGAGCCAGGGCTGAGACAGAGAGTGGCTCTCGGACTTTTGTAACGAGAGTCACCGGCCCTGGAATCACCACTGCTTGGAAGCCAGGGGTCCCCTTGGTTTTGGTGGCAGGGGGGTGGGCTGATTGACTGTAAGCAGGTGACGCAGCGGTGAGATTTGCCATGGCCTCCTGTCACCCTGCTCTCGGCCAGCAGGCCCCGTAGGGCCCTCACTGTGGACCCAGGCCTCCAGGGGACAAAGACCTTCGAGTCTCACTCACCCAGGAGACTGGGACAGAGGAGGTGTTGCTGGGCTCCAGCAGCACGAGCAAGCCCGGCTGGACGACCGTGGCCGCGTGGCCGTCAAGGCGGACCGTGGGAGGATCAGGGGCCTTGATGGTCAGTCGAACGCTCCCTCTGGACAGATGGGAGGCCTGGATGAGGTTAGAGCAGAAGAGCTGCAGGTGGGGACGGAAGATGGCTGTCCTTGACCCCAGCTTGAGGAGCGGGAGCAAGACCATGCGAGGAGTCAGGTGTTGGGTTTTCATTCTAGCTCCGCAGCAGCTTGCCGGGCGGCCGCGGGAGGCCACCAGTGTTCCCTGGGCGTCTCTGAGGCGGGCTTGCATCCTCCTCTTCCTGCGCGTACATAGCGGCAGGAGCATGCACGTTTGGAACCAGAGTCCCAGCTCCACCGCTGGCAAGCTGTGTGGCCCAAGGCAAGCTTCTTAATCTCTCTGCGCCTTGGCTTTCAGGGATAATAATTGCACCGTCCCCATAGGGCCGTTGTGAGGGTTAAATGAGCTAACTTGTGCGAGGGGCCTGGGGGGAGCCCAGCACCTAGTAATGCTGTTTGCGTGGTGGCTGCTGTGGTCATGGTCAATATTATTATCATGGTTTGCCTCTCAGTGCCGTGTTCTAAACACCTTTGGAGAGAGGACGCGAGCATGGATTCTGAAGTCCGGGACTGGGTTGGAATCCTGGTCCTCCATTCACAGAGCAACGTGAGCTTGGGCAAGTGAGTTCCCCTTATGGAGCCTTAGTCTGTTCGTCTGTAAAATGGGCTGACAGTGCAGGGTCACCTGAGGCTACACCGATGTGGGTGGAGGCACCTGTTTGCAGTCAGCACCCGCTGGTGTCTAGGGGAGGCTTGGTAGGCTTGGGGTCATGTTCGGTAGTGAATGATTGTGGCGGCCACACAGCTGTGGTCACCTGGGCCAGGCACTGAACGAAGTGCCCTACTTTCGCCATCTCATGTGATTTCATGACACCTGTGAAGCAGGTGCAGTGGTTTTCGGTCCCCAGCAGGAAACCCTGGCCAAATGGAACACACGTGCGTGTCCTGGCCCAGCCCGGTCCCCCCGGCCAGCATCTTCCCCGAGCCCCTGGCCAGGGTGCTGGAGGAGGAGTTGGTTACACACCCACCTCGGGCCCGGGCTCCAGTTCTCTTAGTGACAACAGCCGAACGAGTTCAGAGACCTGGAGAAAGGACAAAGTGTGTGTCAGCCTTTAGCAGCTGGCAGGTCTGTTCTGAGCGGGCGGGGGTGGGGCTCAGCGAGGTTCGAGGAGAGGAGACGTCCCCTTGCAGCACCTGCCACGGTCATGCCCAGCGTCTGGTTTCTCTATGACAAGGGCAGAGCGGAGAGCTCACTTTAAACCTTTCCGTGCAGTGCCAAGGGGGCTCTCCGAGGAGACGCTGTTTGTCTGAGCCCAGCGGGGAGGGCAGAGTGTTCCAGGCAGAGAGCAGCGTGTGCTCTGAGGCAGGGCGGCCCAGCCCATGTGATGTGAGTATAGCGGGGGGGACCGGGCCAGGGATGGGGCAGGGCCAGGTCACACAGGGCCCCAGGAGCTGCAGGGGGCTGACGTTATCAGACTGTACGGAGGAGTTGCTGGGGCTTTCGAGCACAGCGATGTATCTGGATTTTTCCCCTCATTGATCCCCCACTGACCCTGGAGCTGGCTCTTCTTGCTGACCTGTATTGTATGTGCCTCCTTGTCACCATTCATGCCACCTCCTTAGAGTCGTCTTCGCTGACTAGAGCGTCTAGGGTAGCCCTCTCACCTCCACCAGTCACTCACTACCCTATGGTCCTGCTTACTTTAATAAATAAGATACATTCTTTTATTCATTGGAAAATTTCTTGTTAAGTTTCTAATCCCCCACTGGACGCTGAGTTCTGCAAGGGCAGGCACCTTGTGTGCACAGGCTTGGCACACAATAGGCCTGCAATAAATGTTTGCAGCGTAAATGAATGGATAGGTGTTAGGAAGAGAGGAACAACAAAGGGGACTTCGTGTCCAGGAACACCTTCCCAGGTGAGGGGACTCCTATGCTGGGTTCTGAAGGTCAAATAGGAGTTCTCCAGGTGAGGTCCAGAGAGGGGAATTGACTTGTGTAGGCCCACCCAGAAAGGCACTTTTGCCACCTGGGCCTTGGTTTCTCCTGCCTATCCCCACGCCCCTTCCTCAAGCACTCACTGTGGGGTGCTGGGGGTCCACAGGGGTCTCCGTGCTGGTGTAGAGGCAGGACAAGATGTCGTTGTAGACTTCCAGCCCAAAGACCAGGTCTGCCATGCTTCCCTGGGCTAATCTTGGGAGGGGCTGGGGTGCCAGGTGCTCAGGTCGTGGGACTCTCTGGCCTGGGCCACAGGGGGTCACAAGCTTCGGAGAAATGAAGGAGGAAGAAGAAATTCAGCGGGAACAGCCGCCCCAGCCAACAGCTGTTTAGAGTGAACATGCTGCGGGCTCCCTGTGCCTGGAGAGGTGCTGGCCATTTACATGCAGTCTCTCTGTGACAGGGGAACGACCAGTGCCACCAGTTGACATATGAGGAAGCTGAAGCCCAGAGAGGTGAAGTGGCTTATTCAGGATTGCACGCATGGTACGAGGTGGAGCAGGCCTTCCTGCTTCGCCCTTGGCCTCCTTCCTATCCGCTCAAACCCTCCCCGTCCTCCTAACCCTCCTCCTCTCATTCCATGGGGGTGGGGAAGGAGCAGTGGCCAGGAACTGGGCAGACACAGCCAGCCTTGTTCGTTCTCAGGGCCTCGGTTTCCCTATCTGAGAGGTCCATTCCAGCTGGGTCGCTGTGGGTGGCCCTGCAGCCCCTGCGCTCACCCACCTGCCTCTTGCTGGAGTGTGGCGCTTGCTCACCGGCCACACAGCCCTGTGGGGCCCTCTTCTCCCAGGGCCCACCCAAGCTCCCAGGGCATGAGGGGCATCCCACTCTCCCCCCACTCCCCTCCTCCCTACCCCTTTGCTTGCTCCTTCTCCTTCCTCCATCCTCCTCCTCCCTTTGCTCTTATCCAGAGAAGCCCCACCTCCTTTTCCTCTTTGCCCCTCCCCCAGACTAGGGGACATCCCCAGAGGGTCAGCCCAGCCTGGGGCAGGCGCACCTGGACTTCCATCAGGATGGCCTCCTCTGTGAGCTCTGCGGTGGTGACAAAGTACTGGAAGTCGTCAGGGCTGGAGCTGGCGGGGGCTACAATGAGAAAACGGAACTGGGCCCGGCCAGACCCAGGGAGGGGCAGCGTGGGGGGCAGGGAGAGGGTCGTGCTCCCTCTGCTTAGCTGCAGGCTCCTCTAGGGCTGGCCTTGTGCTTCTCGTAGCAGTGAACATTCTAGCAATAACTTGGTGCCAGGCTGTATGTATTATTGTCACTATGGTCCTACTCTGTGGGCCTATGAGTAATCCCATTCTACAGACTAGGAAACTGAGGCTCAAAGGTGAAAATGACTCACCAAGGTCACAGGCTATATTGCCCCCTTTTTCCCTCCCTAGAAAATGGGCTCCCTCGGGGCAGAGGTTTTCTTTTCTTTTCTTTTTTTTTTTTTTTTTGAGACAGAGTCTTGCTTTGTTGCCCAGGCTAGAGTTAGTGCCGTGGCGTCAGCCTAGCTCACAGCAACCTCAAACTCCTGGGCTCAAGCAATCCTGCTGCCTCAGCCTCCCAAGTAGCTGGGACTACAGGCATGTGCCACCATGCCCGGCTAATTTTTTCTATATCTATTAGTTGGCCAATTAATTTCTTTCTATTTATAGTAGAGATGGGGTCTCGCTCTTGCTCAGGCTGGTTTCGAACTCTTGACCTCGAGCAATCCTCCCGCCTCGGCCTCCCAGAGTGCTAGGATTATAGGCGTGAGCCACTGCGCCTGGCCTGGGGCAGAGGTTTTCTG